>JAJIBD010033262.1:0-60776 GCA_021461705.1 Cryptotis parvus | reverse complement strand
ACTATAATGTGATCACTTGTATCACTTGTCTTCTCATTTTTCATAGATTTGCTCTAGTGGGCACCAGTAACATCTCCATACATCCTGACACATGCTAGTGTAGCCGCAAGGGCATCTGCTCACTCCAGGAACATGAAGAACCTCAAACCATTCCTTCAGGTCATGGGAATGAGATCTATAATGTTACTGGTTTTTAGCATATCAAATATGACACAGGTTGCTTGCCAGGCTCTGCCATGCAGGTGGTATACTATCATTAGTAGACTCTCATCTCATGCATTTACTGATGAATCAACGGGGGAGAGATCGGCTTTTCTCTCTGGGTGGAGCTCTGACGAGCTGTGGGAGTATGTATGTTGAGAATGACTGTCCCTCGTGGTGTGAGAGTTCCTCTGGCTTCTTGCGAGGTTCTCTTTGATGGTGGGGCCAGGGCTAGAACCTGCCTTCCCTCCCAGGTGCCTCATGATCTCCATCAGCTGAGGACAGGGAGAACCAGTAGCAGCTCTGCCCCATGTATCTCTGTCTCCTTTTTTGACTACAAAGTTACAAAAAAAAAATGAGAATCATAAAATACAAGAAGTAAACAGCCAACCCCATCAAAAAATAGAAAGAAATGAACTGAAATTTTCCCAAAGAAGAAATTCAAATGGCCAAAAGGCATATGAAAAAATCCTCTCCAACACTAATCATCAGGGAAATGCAAATCAAAAGATCATATAAGATATGATCTTATACCACAGAGACTGGCACACATCCAAAAGAGCAAGAACAACCAGTGCTGGTGTGGATGTGGGGAGAAAGGAACTCTCATCCTTTGATGGGGAGTGCCGACTGGTACAGCCTTTTTGGAAAACACATGAACATTCCTCCAAATGTTCAAAGAGACGAAGTGTGTGACAAATTACAAAAAGGGGGAAAATGAAAAATGAGCTAAGAATCCTATTAAATTACTTTTAAAAATGTACTTAAATAGTAGGTTTAATATACATCAGAATATACCCACTTAAGATTATCTAAAAACATTTACAATAGAGCAGAAGGGTTACTACAAAGGTTAAGGCACTTTGATTATGACAATTATGAATATGGTCTCCACTGTCAGGCATATCTCCTGAGCCGAGCCATGTGTTAGCCCACAACCCCTCAAAAAATGGAATAATAAAAAATTATTCACTCAACAACAGGGAGAGAGAAGCCACACATCAAGTCATAAAACATAATCTAAAAATACCAACTAATATGGAACAGAAATGAAAACAAAATTGATTTATGAAGGGAGATTCAGATTTCAGATTTTGTAGATTCAGATTTATTCTACACAGTAATACCTTTATTAGGTAATTTGTCATTTTATTTACTAAAAATATTTATTTATTGATGCTTGCTTACTTATTTATTGAGCACCATGCTTGGCTATATTCAAGTATAAGTCAAATATAACTGATACTTTGAGACTTTGTAAATACCCTCTTTCTGTTTATATTTCTCTTGACTAATTTTAGTATCTATAAATCTTTTTATGGTGTATTGTTTTCATGATATCCTAAAATCGGCATTTATTAATTTAAACATTCTTGGAGAAGAGTTATTATATGGTTGTTTTTGAAGCTTAGCAGCAGAATTCATGCATTGCTCTATTGCACTTAAAATGCCTGAGTTTTTGAAAGCCTGTCTCAGGAGCTGGGGAGAAGGCATTGGAAATAGAGAAGGAACCAGTATGGCAAAAAAATGCTCCAAGAAACAGTGAGACAAACATGCAGTAAAATACAGAGGATATGAAAGAAATGTCATAATGGAGAGCAAATACAATACAGGAGGAAATGAGAGCAGAAAAAAGAAAACTGCAAATGGAAGTGTCATTGGTAAAAATTAGGTAGATAAAACGAAAAACTCAGTGGTTGCCCTCAACAGTAGAATGACAACAGCCTAACACAAGAATCAGTGAGCTAAATGGACTGCAGAAAACACACAGGCAAATTCAGAAGATGGAAAACAACAACAACAACAAAAACAGCTCAAGAACAGGCAGGAGAACACTGGGATGAATTCAAGAGAACAATGTAAGAATCATCAGAGTTCCAGAGAGTCAGGAAGGCAACTGGAAAGAGGTAGGAACATTTAAAGACATCATTGCCGAGATTCATTGCACCATACAATGTTTCAGTTTCTTCTATAATTTTCTTGCCTGTCCTAGCATTATCCACTTCTGAAAAGAGTTTAGGGTTTTTCAGATGAAAATATAAGTGTTAGGGCTGGAGCCTAACACTCCACCAGAGTCCAGCGGGTAGGGCATTTACCTTGCACGCAGCTGGCCTATGCCAGCCCGGGTTTGATCCCCAGCATCCCATATGGTCCCCTGAATACCGCCAGGAGTAATTCCTGAGTGCAGAGCCAGGAGAAACCCCTGAGCATTGCCGGTTGTGACCCAAAAAAACAAAAAAAAAAAAAAATATAAGTGTTATATTAACCAAATGTTATCGACTTTCCTATAGACTGATTCAGAACTCAGCCTGTGTAATGATCATCAACATTGTTTAGTTTTCCAGATTCTAAAATTGTATTTCTGGTTTCTTTTTTGTGCAGTGTTAGGGACCCAACTCAGGGCCTCACACATGCAAGGTACCTATTCTGCTACTGAATACTAATCCAGCCCTATTTTTGGTTCTCACAAGTTTAATTTCTCTTAAGAAAATTAATTTTCTCGTTTTTTAGTAGTTTTAGAAATCACTTGTCACTTGTCTTCCCGTTGATCATTGATTTGCTCTAGCGGGCACCAGTAACATCTCCATATGTTCTGTCACATGCTAGTAGAGCCCAAGGGCATCTGCTTGCTCCAGGAACATAAGGAGCCTCAAACCATTCTATCAGGTCATGGGAATGAGGTCTATAATTGTTACTGGTATCTGGTATATCAAAAACGACACGGTAGCTTGCCAGGCTCTGCCCAGTACTAAAACTCATTCAGTTTATCTTCTTTAATCAGAAATACCTAACTTGATTTAAAAAGTGATAGTAATTAAAATTTTGTAGGATAAAGGCAGATTATCAGACCAACAGAATGAAAATGAGAGACTATAGAAATATAGAGAGAGTTAATCTATGACAAAGGAACTGGCTACATAAAACAGATCAAGGACTTCCTCAGCAGTGCTGGGAAAACAGGTAAATACTAAAAAAGACAAAAATTAAATTGGAACTTTATCTCACATAAGACACAAGAGTTAAATCAAAATGGTTTACAGGGGGCTGGAATGATAGTACAAAGGGTAGGGTGTTTGTCTTGCACGTGACTGATCCAGTTTCAATTCCTGGCATCCTATGTGGTCACCAAGCACTACCAGGAATGATTCCTGAGTAAACAGCCAGGAACAGACCCTGAACCTTGCTGGGAGTGGCCTAAGAACTTTAAAAAAATATTAAATATCTAGGTCATAAAATGCATTGAAAATATAAGTAGATCTCCTAGGATATGGACTTCAGGCATCTTCAGTTATTCACCTCTATTGGCAAAGAAAACAAAAACAAATGGGGCTTCATCAAACTAAAAAGCTTTTGAATAGTGAAAGAAATCAAACTGAGCAGACCAGAGTGACAGTCCAGTAGGTAGGGCATTTGCCTTGTAAGCACTTGACCCGAAGTTCGATCCCGGCATCCCATATGTCTCCTGAGCACCACCAGGAGTAATTCTTGAATGCAGAGCCAGTAGTAACCCCTGAGCATCGCTGGGTGTAACCCCCAAAAAAGCAAAAAATAAGAAATCAAACTAAGACACCACAGCACCAATCCCTATCAAATGAGAAAAATGTTTGCACACATATATAAAAGAAAGGACAATTATCTCATATATACAAGTGCCCATAAAGCTCAACAACAAACCCTAGTAGAAAGTGGGTAAGAGATAAACAGATAAATTCCTCAAAGAAGACAGATGGCCAATAGGCTTATAAAAGAAGTGTTCATTATAACTTATTTCACTTATTATTAGGAAAATGCATATCAAAATAACAATGAAAAAAACAAAATGACAATGAAATGTCATCTCACACCACTGAGAAAGGCATATCTCAAAAGTTGGAAACAGCCAATGCTGTTGGAAACAGCCAATGCTGGATGGGATGTGGTGAAAAAGAAACCATTATTTTAGTTGGTGACTGACACCTGATTCAGCTTCTGTAGATACATGATGGAGATTTCTGAAAAGTAAAAAATCGAGCTCCAGATAACCCACAAATTCCATTTTAGTTGCTTCCCCAAGAATACAAAAAAGATACATCACACCTATGTTCACTGCAGTACTAAGAAACAAAGAGGATATAGAGACAACCCAATGTTCAAGAATGGATAAGTGAATGAAGAAATTTTGCTATGTCCAGAGATAGATAGATAGTACAGGGGGTTAAGGACTTCCTTGCATAAGATCTCTACTGCTTGATACCCAGCATACGGCCCCCAAGCACAGCTAGGAGTGACCTCTGGGCATAGAGGCAGGAGTAGAGTTCTGAGTACAGCCTGCTATGGCCCAAACACAAAATAATGGAATATATGTAAGCTATTAAAAAAAAAGATGAAATCTTGAAGCATGTTGCAACTTGAATGAAACTGAAGGGCACCACATTAAACAAAGTAAGTCAGAGATAAGGAAAAATACTAGATGAATTCACTTGCTGATGAATTCAGACAAGGAAGTAGCAATCTCTTGGCTACTTCCTTGTAGCCAAGGAATGTTTAAAATGGATTAACAATAATGCCTTAATAATAATAACTATTTCATAGTGTTGCTGTCAATATTAAATGAATGAATAGATTCAAATAGGCCCTAATTTAATTCATGACAGATGCCTTCTTATTGCTAACTGTATTTCTTCACCGTTCTCAATCAGTGACATACACAAACAGGAAAATGAGAGCACACATACATTCAGATTCTCCGAGAGGCTTACATTCCAATGGGGTGACTGGATTGGCATGACTTTCAGCATTAGCCATATTATTTATCTACACTGTCTTATCATCGCCTGCAACTGTCCTCTGATACCTAATCTTTGGTACTGACATTTTGAGACAAACTCATGTCACTTAACTGCTTCCTCGCTTCCAGACACTTTCTACATGGATTGTGTTTTGCCTTTGCCTCCAATAAGCCAGACTCATTTCTACCATATGTATGATGATCATCATACATCATTGTATGATGATCATCTTTCAGAGAAAGTCTGCCCACTCTACCTAGTTCTTGCTCAGTCTTCAGATCACTCATTACAAAGTCTTCTCTAGTCTTCTATCTTAATAATCCACTTAAAAATGCATATACCTAGGTATATATTTTTACTGTCCCATTGTAAAGAACAACTTAAGACATTTATAGACATTTGTAAATATAAAACTCTGTTGGAAAAGTCAACTGTGTTCATCGATGACTGGAGATAGAAAGTGATCATAGACTCATTTTAAGCTCTGTAATCTTGTGTTCAGTTTCCTTAGTTCTCTAATTTCATAGTATTTTATTGATAATAATTAATCTCATTTTGTCCAATGAATATACAAGTAGTAACACTGATGGAAACTGCCACGGCTCCCGCGGCACCGGCTCGCGTAGCATGAAAGTGCTCACTGGGCCAGGGGATGGCTTGGTACTTCCCCTAAAAGGGACAGTTACCAGAGGGTGCTTCCCCTAAAAGGGACTGTTGCCAACAAAGCCCCCTAGAATTCCTTTGAATGTTTCTAAGAATGCTTGGTGTGCAATTAGAGCTCTTGCTTATGCTGAAACTTAGACTCTGAGTAATAGAGAAACTGGACAAGGAGAGAAGCCTGCGGCAACCGTAGTTTTCATTATACACAATTATAGCATAAAACAAAGATAGTATAAAAATGCCAGCCCGCACAGCACCTGGCTGCCAAGGCCTGAGCTGGTCTCAGGTCCTTGATAAGGAAAGGCTCGTGGCCTTCAGGCCTTTGCTTCCCATCATTAGCGGGAAGGGAGAATTCTTGACCTATGATGGGTCTAGGCCTCCGGCTACCCCCTGTTGACGGGAATGCAGTGATTAGCCTCCCTAAACCTCCTGTGTGAAAAATAATTGGGCCTGTTAAAGTTAACACTTTCTAGTACAAAATCTTAATAATCTTACAATAATAAACTCTGCATAGAAGTTTCTATTTAGGAGTAGGTTAAGTTAATCTATAATATGTGCATAGAGCTAGTAAGTAATTCTATGAAAATCAAAATAAAAGAAAAATATGTACCTTACTTAAGGCAAATATGAAAGTAAAAACAAAAGACGTCAAAAAAACATGTCTGAAAAACAGGCGCAGGCAAAAGGTGGTCATATGTGGTAGACACGATAAACTCCTTTTGTTGTTAAAAAATGTCTCCTTTGCTAAAAAATAACTGGTGTAATCTTGCGTCTGTGCATTTGTTGAACATAAAAAGAAAAGCTTTGCCCTCAGTAAACGGCAGCAGCAGTATTTGACCTCCCTTGTGTCTGAGCCTGTCTCTCCATTGCGCCGATGTTCCTGTTCTCCTGATTTCCTCATGCTGGTTACCCCCCGAGACTTGGAGCTCACACCAACTGAGCGGTCTGAGGCAGGAAACTCGAAATTGGTGACGAATATGATGATGGAAACAAACTGAAAATTAACATTAATTGATATGTGCATATGTTTATCACTAATATTGTCATTTCCACGTGCCAGAGAAATAGTTTCATGGATAAGACGCTTGCCTTGCATGCACAGACATGGTTTAATCTGGAGAGTTGTGCATGTGGTCTACTGAGCAATGCCAGAAGTGATCCCTGTGTGCAGCACCAAGAGTTCAGCACCAAGAGTTCATCTGGAGCACCAGAGGTGTACCCTCCCCAGCTTCCCAAAAAGACCACATTTTGAGAGATAGTGCAGCAGGTAGGACTCTTGCCTTGCATGCGACCAACATGGGTATGATTGATTCCTGAGCACAAAGCCATGAGTAAGTCAAGAGTACAGCTAGGTGTCACCCGAAAGCAAGCAAACAAAAATATTATAGGATATATATGTACACATGAACATGTTTATAGAATGGTGTCAAGAATTTAAGGAGATAAACAAGAGCGGAACTGATAGGGCAAGTTTGAGATGACTCTGAATTCTAAGCATACAAGCCTACAGTACAAGGAGAGATGACCTCTACTATCCCTTCTACTTTTAGTGTATGATTTAATCTGGAAATACCACTGTTCAAAGAACCCTCCCTCCTTTAGGGAAATGGTTCTGAATTGGGAGAGATGTGATCCTAAGAGATAGCTGGCAATATCTTGGGATATTTGTTATTGTTGAGACTAGGTGGTATTTCTTTAAAAATTAAGCAAATTTAGAGGCCAGAGAAATAGTACCTGGAGCAAGGTGACTGCTTACATGCAATGTTCCCAGTTTTAATCCTCAGCACCCTATGTAGTTCCCCAAGCCCCACCAAGAAAGAGCTAGAGTAAGCCCTGAATACCACCAGGTGTGGCCCAGAATAAATAAACCAAAAATTGAATTAAATTACTCTACAATCCAATAATGCAACATTTGTCTCTATATACAAAAGAGTTAAAAGCAGGAATTTAAACAGAATACCCACCACATAGCTGTACTCATTAGCTGAACTCAGTAGTCAAATAGTAGACATTATACAAATTTCCATTAACAGATGAATGGGTAAACAAAATGTGATAAATAGATATGATAGAATATTATTTTTTCTTAAAAGGAAAGGAATGTCTGTCATGATACAGCATAAACAAGGACATTTTATTTAGTGAAATAAGTTTGTCATATGAGTTTATTTATATGAGGTACCTAGAGAAATCAAATCACAGAGACAAAAATGTCTAATGCAGTTACTGGGGTCTGATGGAAGTTTGGAAAGACAACATTGAGTTTCAATTTGGGAACATGAAAAGTTCTGCAGAGTTTTCAAAAAATGCACTTACTTATTGCTGCTAAACTGCATACAAATTATCGAAAGGGGATATTTTCTATTATGCACATTTTTTATTTCTATATATAAAAAAGATTGAATGCTACTAAATATCCAGTGCTGTACTGCTAGATAGAGAAACAATAAAAAAATCCCAATCTAAATGCCAATAGTGTTGAGGCTAAAAATCTTGCTTTAGTAAAATATTAAAAGATTATCATTTAAAATATCATGCAAAGATCTTTTCCTTTTTAAACAACTTTTCCATGCTCAACTTTCCCTCCCGATTTCACTGGCAACATCAAACTGAAAAGAAATAATCACTTGAACCTCAAAAACAGAATTTTGGAATTCTTAATGTCTGAGACACCTGCAGCTATTTATGTACTATCTATCCATCTATTTATCTATTATCTTCTATTTAGCAAATAATTTCAACACTTGATGTTAAAACTATTAAAATAAAAGATTCTAAAGTATGGCTTGAATTCTTCATTTTCCCTTTGTATTTTCAAGTTCTTTGTATTTCTGAGAAACGATAAACTACCTTAGTAATGATGCTGTGCAGTTTCAAAGCACAGCCTCTAAATATATGTAATATGACTTAAATCCTTAGGGAAATCATGAGTTTTCTACACATCTTTTTTTTTAACAGAAAAAAAGGCATCTTGGTTTAAAGAATATCTTTTTTCTCTTTGAAATCATAAAGAAACTTCAATGATGAAGTGTCATTTTTTCCATCTCTTATACAATAATTGAAAAGGGAACAATGTCTCCAGTTAAATAACTAAAGTAAATTAAAATTTGAATGAACAATGACAGTAAAGGAAAATTATCTTTACGTTTTCTATCCATGGGGCCACTGGATCAATGCCCATTCAATTCAATCCAATAAACCTGAACCAGTTGAAAAATCAGCGAGTCTTACTATTTTCAAGAAATTGAGCAGTTTTATTTGATTGAAAATGATTGAGGCAATTGTATATGTGCATGTTGGCGCCTTGCACTTGCTTCAGATTAAACACACGTGAAAAAGGACTACACAGCTTGAGAAATGGACTTGAAAAATGTTCAGTTTTTTTATTAATTTATAGTTTGCATCTCTTATTCCTACAATTAATTCATGATATTTAAAATTTACTTACTTTTTCCCTAAAAATTTCTGAAGGAACTCTGAAAGTTTTATTATCTGCTAGTATTTATATTATGTGTTTGTTCATTTCATAGACTGGGTGATAAACACAATTACTAATTGTCATTTTTGTAAAGGAAGATAATCCAAAATGTCTGCTATTTTATAGCACACAGCAAACTTCTTTATCTTAAGGACTGTTTCAGTAACTTCATTCAATAAAACAATTAGCAGGTAAGACATATTATTTACATGCTATTAGTTTGTATTCAAGTTTACTCTAGCTGTAGAAAATTGATGAAGTCTAATAAAATGTGGCCTGGATGAATACATCACTTTTTAATGTAATCTGTCATTTCACATAATGTGAGTGGGGATGCTAACCAGTTTCCTACCATCCTCTTGGGCACTTAGAGCAGCTGGAAGGTGCAGAGAGAAGAGCTCATTTTCCCAAATCATTCTTCATTACTCAGATACAGACGGGAATGCATATTTGGTCCCAGCTTTATCCAGAGTTATGCTTTCCAGAACTTCGATTTTCAAGCACAGGATTGAAGAGACATGTGGAGCTGAGTCATTCTGTTGGTGGTACTCTAACCCCACATGCTACCAGATATTTCTCTAGTTTCTGCTTCCCAGCTCTGTGTGAGTCTCCTCTCCTTGATTACTGCATTCTGTCCAAGTTCTAAATTTAGCTACATAACAATCCACAAGCAGGTTGGTGCTTTAAAACAATAACAAAAACTACATCTAATTTGTTCAAGGTTCTGCTGTGTGGGCAGACCTCGGCAGGGAATATGGGGACAGTATCTCACTATTTTTTTGGGGGGGGGCCTGAGATGCTTAACTGCAAGGTTTGGGGAGCTTTGTGATATGTTTGTTGCCTGATCAGGGAAGAGAGAAACAGTTGAGAAGCAGAAAAGGGGCTGGTTCTAGGGCATCTCTCAAAATCTTAACTCCCCCACCTCCCCCTTTGATTTTGGGCCACAGGCAGATGTGCTCAGGGCTTACTCCCTGACTCTCTGCTCGGGCATCACTTCTGTTGGGGCTTAGGGAACTGACTATATACCAGGTGCTGGGATAGAACCTGTGTTGGCCATGTGTAAGGCAAGCATCTTACATGCTGTATGTACACACTCTGGACCCTCAAATCTTTAATTGGCCTCTCTAGCAGGATGACATGAGGGAGGCCAAATTTGTTCCGGCGGCTCAGGGATCCATGCCTCAAGAAAGAGTCACTTGGAAATTCAGTCTCATTCTGGGTCAAAGTCCTGAAGTATCGGTTCTACTTCACTCTCAAACGGCAATGTAAAGTTCTACGTATGAGAGAGGGGAAATGATGAACTCTACCCTCTCAGTGGAGCACCACCAACCTCACATTGTGGAAGAGCATGTGAGATAGAACTGCAGCATTTCAGGAAAACCCAATCAGTACATCAGCCTTTAATCCTGTTACTTTTCAATATATTCCCATTGCCAATCTTAGTCGGTCAGTTTCTATGACTTATTACTAAAGAATCTCAATCTAATAGAGTTGGGATCTGTTTTATTAATCCCTTGGCAATTAAATGCCATTTTAATGTCAGATATTTAATTAATATAACCATTAAGAGGTTGGTAATTATTCATTAATTAATTACTAGAGGCACCTGCCTGACTCCAATGAAGGCTTTGCTTTAGGAGTGAACAACTGCAACTGTTTTATCAACTTCGCACCATTGCTGCAAAATAGACACAATTATAGGAAAATGGCTGAGGGAGAGAAAGGTTATTTAGTTTATCACAGATGGCAATGGGGAATGCAATTCTTCCAGAAACAGACCCAGAAGTTCTAATTCCCTCAGCTAGGCTGGAACTATTAAATCACATAGAAATACCAGGAAAAGATAAGCTACGTGAACCAGTGATTGCGGCACTAAACACTCTAGTGAGTTCAAAGAGCCCTCAGGGTCTGTTGTTTATTTGGAAAATCAGAAGGAAAAAAAACTGGTGAAAGAATGGCAGAACAGAAGCCTAGCTACATATTAGCTTACGATTTTATCTTAACCAGACTGGTTTGAAGAACATATCAGGGGTGCATAAGTTTATGAGTATATGTGCTTATTTTCATCACTATGGAAAAATCTTAAAGCATGTGTATACATTTTAAATAAAAATGCATGTTCCAATAAATATTATCAGGCATCAAAATGTTGTCCTAAGAAGAAAAGAATTTTAATGTAAGAGCACATGAATATCAAAATATAATTAGAAAAAATAACAAATGATAGGGTTAATTTGTGAAACTATGGGTGGTGGAAATGCTAAGATAAATAATAAATTGAGAGACTAAGTCTGATATGCTTAGAAATGGTCCGCCTCCACTTCTGGAACTTATTAGCAAATTTCCCTAAATTCCAGAAGATTCTGTATTTTTTTCAATATAATTGTGTGATTGACTACTAATAGACGGAGAGAAAAGGGAAGAGAAAAATGTTTGTGACCACAGCCACAGACTTCATTCCAAAATTACATTTTTAATGTTCAAATAATTTCATTTTTGCCCCAGTATCTCTTTCTGCTCTCTCTCTCTCACACACACATGCACACATGTGCTGCTATTCTCTCTCTCTCTCTCTCTCTCTCTCTCTCTCTCTCTCTCTCTCTCTCTCTCTCTCTCTCTCTCTCTCTCTCTCTCTCCCTCACTGTTTCCACCTTGTTTCCTCTTTCGCTTCTCTTCCAGAGGGCCGCCGCCTTTCATGACAGGCATCTCCATGAGCTCTTCTTTGTGACCACTGAGTGTGTTGTGAGAACGGTTTTGGTCCAGCTTTTCTTCATGATTGTCAAAGGCCACAAAGTGTCAGGCTCTGAAAATACAGCCTAAATCAGCATGGACCCCAGAGAGCCTCAACACATCTCAACGAAACTTTGACTGGTCTCCCTTTTTACACACATTTCTGTTATGGATGACACACCTCAGCTGAACAAAATGATATTGAATAGCACCTCAAATGAAAGGGTTCATTCAAATAGACGTTACAGAGAATTACACCTAATGCCTTGACTTTTATTCTCCATTATGAAAACTACATTTCACTATCAAACCCCACGAAAACCCATTCATGTTCCCTTTAGAAGCGCAAATGTCTCAAATGCGTTGATTTGATAACCTTTCCTCACCCACACATTTTTAGCCCTTTTTGCAGAAAAACACTATATGAGTAAAGGCACTTGTTAGGCTATATTTCTAAAGAAATGTTTATAAGGGACACTAGCAAAACACCTTTCTAATTATTTATTGTGGCCTTATCATTTCACTCTTTTTGTGTTTACCTTTTTTAGGAACTTGTGGCTGGATTCAGATGTATTCATTCTGTGTGACAGCAAGTTTGGTGCCGAGGTTATGTTCCCTGTGATGTTACTTTTTAAATGTTATGATTTTACCTCTGTGTAAGTGAAACGCTCTGGAACTAAACAACATGCATAACTCTCCATCTATCTTCTGCATTCCCTTTGCATTAGGTGTAGCATTGGCTGAAAATCAGAGCCCAGCTCCAATTTTTCCAGCTGTCTCTGTCGCCCTGTGATCTTTTGGTACAAATTTTCTAGCCTGTTTGAAAAGGCAGGCTTCTACCCTTCTTTCATTGTACTTGGGCATTTTGCCAACCTGAGACATGGATTAGTATGAACAGTCACAGACTTTTCTGAACATAAGTCAGTTACGTGTGTTTAGTGGCATATACCAAGAAAAGAAAAAAAAAAAAGACGCAAACCAGCATTGCCTTTGTATACAGTCTGAGTAGGTTTTGATTTCAACCAGAGACAAGAACAAAGCAAGCTCTGACTTTTCCTTAAACTCAGGCCGTATGGAATGACTTCTAGTGACTTCATGAACCGCCAGGCTTCAGACAACTGGCACGGTTGTTGTTGTCTTTTAAAACTTTTAAAGTTTTCTCTTTTTTATGAAGTTTTATGACTATGTCTTATGGTTAAGTTCTATTTTTTTTCTTCATGATTTTCTGCATCTTTAAAGTCTAGAGGGAACTAAGAGAAAATCATTTGGTCACTATTAAATGTGCTTTTCAGATTGGGGATAATGTAGAGAGAGACTTTAAGCACTGTGCCAACACTAAACATGGCATTCCCTGTTGAACGAGCCAATTCTACCCCTGAGTCTGAATAATTTAGAGGAGACGTGACGTCATTGTCTACTTACAGATAAATGCAAAGGAGTCTGGGTGCAGAAGTTTGGAGTGATCTTTGTAATAATAGTAATTAAAAAGAGCATTACCTAATATATTTAAACTTTTTATATACCATGTGCTTTTCTCATTTTTACCCTATATTACTCATGAAAAGCTAGCAGTTCTGTTTCATTACTTTTTGAAGCACTGTTTGATGACACTGGTTTAACAGTTTCTCACAGTTCACTGCTTCAGTTTTCATCAAATTATACTTCTAGTTACACTCGACACTTTCACCATCAATTCCTATATGCCTCAAATAAAAGCAAGGACCAGTTTGCCAACAGCATATTCATACAGAAGATAATATATGGTAGAATACATTTTCCTTCTAGCACAAACTTTTCTAAAATGAGATTCTTAGAGCCCACCTGGTCAATCACTTGATATCCAAACACATGCTCCCTGATTAATAAGTAGCACAACCTGTGTCTATGATGAAGCATAGCAATTACCAGGGATTATTTTATTTTGGTGTGTGCAAATTGTATGTTAAGAAATACTTGCCATATCTATTTCAATATACTGCATAGCTCACCTGGGGAGGGGAAGCAAAAGCCATATAATTTTCCCAAATATACTGCTGAGTTTTCAATTCTTTAGTCCTTCCTTCCTTACATTCATAACTTCCTCACCTGTCTTAAACCTCCTGTTTTTCAAATGAAAGATCTAGAACAAGGCTCTGCATATAATCTAAACCAGTAGTATCTAACTGTTGGTCAGTGAAAATTTTCCACTGATCCTGAAAATGTTATTGCTGCTGAAAATACGAAAATGCTTGGATCACCTGGATCTTGTTTTAGAATGGAGTGGGAGAGCCAGCCTGTAACGGAAAGTGTAAGCAGCACTGAGTACACGTTCATTATTTTGCTGTTGTCACTTGGTTAAGGAAGGAAGGAAGGAAGGAAGGAAGGAAGGAAGGAAGGAAGGAAGGAAGGAAGGAAGGAAGGAAGGAAGGAAGGAAGGAAGGAAGGAAGGAAGGAAGGAAGGAAGGAAGGAAGGAAGGAAGGAAGGAAGGAAGGAAGGAAGGAAGGAAGGAAGGAAGGAAGGAAGGAAGGAAGGAAGGAAGGAAGGAAGGAAGGAAGGAAGGAAGGAAGGAAGGAAGGAAGGAAGGAAGGAAGGAAGGAAGGAAGGAAGGAAGGAAGGAAGGAAGGAAGGAAGGAAGGAAGGAAGGAAGGAAGGAAGGAAGGAAGGAAGGAAGGAAGGAAGGAAGGAAGGAAGGAAGGAAGGAAGGAAGGAAGGAAGGAAGGAAGGAAGGAAGGAAGGGCAAGGAAAACCACAGTTTTAGACAACTCTAGAATATGAAAATAATTATTCTATCAATAATTGGTAATGAGGGGCCAGAGCAGTAGTACAATGGATAGGGCATTAGCCTGGCATGCGGTCAATCTGGGTTAGATCCCCAGTATCCAAGGTATAAGCCTTGAGTATCACAGGATATGACCCAAAATAAAGCAAAAAAAAATATTTGGCAATGAAATTTAAATCAGCTATTACTTCTCAACAAAATGTTTTTCTTGTTTCACTTATAAACCATAAACCATCAGCAACTAACCGCAGCTAGTAAACTAAGGAATCTATAACTGCTGTTTAGACTACTGCTCATGCCTCAAAGGGGAACTAACGTAGTTGGTGCTGAGCCTATAACAAAGTAAAGGCAAATATTTTGGTCTCTCAAAGGTTGATCCAATCCAGCCCATAGGATAAATGCCCAAAGACCTTTCTCAACATACCTGATAATGATTCAGGATAATTGGGTCATAAAGGGAACTTTTTTTTTAAAGTAATCTCTATGATGAGAGAGAGATAGAATGAGAGAAAAGAATCTACAGTAGAGGCAGTTTGTGTGGATGGGGTGGGAGGGAAATGGAGCACATTGGTGATGGGGAACCTGCACTGATGGAGGGATGGGTGTTGGAAAACTGTACGACTGAAACCCAGCATGAGCAGCTTTGTAATAGTCTATTGCACAGTGATTCAATTTAAAAAGTAATCTCTAGGATTATAATATGTGTGCAATATCAGAAAACAGAATATGCTCTACTGCGTATTTTAAACAATTGATGTGCTTAGCACTCCTTTTCAATTTTATTTACTTATTTGTTTTTAGTTCGGGCTGCCTCAGCAGTACTCCCTGGCTACTTGTGGATCAGTTATTGGGGTACAACTTGGTGCTGGGAATCAAACCAAGGTCTCATACATGAAAAATCTACTGGTGAGTCATATCACAGGCTCCCAGAGATCTCTTCCTATCGAAAGTTTTAATAGTAGAGAAACCCATAAGGAGATATTTAATGGCATGAAAGGTGCTTGCAATTCAGCTGAAAGAATGTTAAACCATATTGAAAATAATATATGAAGGAGAAGAGGAAAACTTTTACTTAGTATATTTCTGTATAAAACAGTTATGAAAGAGCATGTTCATTTGCAATAAAATACTTAGAAGTAGATTATAAACTAATTTTTTTATAATCAGGCATGATTCTACACTCTTTATAAAATAATAGCTAACCCTTTTGTCACTTGTCACTTTCACTTGTCTTTCCATTGTTCATCAGTTTGCTGGATCAGGCACCAATAATGTCTCCATTCATTATGGTTACTGTTTTTGGCATATTGAATACACCACAGGTAGCTTTCCAGGCTCTGCCATGGCGCGGGTTCATTCCAGGGGACCCAGTCTTTTTTATGTCAGACCATCAACCATCCAGAGCCCACTGGGCAGACTTGGGTGTGGACAAGCCTGTCTCCTGTCTGAGACCTACCAGTGCAGCTGGCCACCACAGCCACACCTGCAATACTCGAGGGGCATAATAACTGTGACAGTGGGTAAGGCATTTGCCCTGCACGCAGATGCCCAGGGTTTGATCACTGGCGTCCTGTATGGTCTCCCAAGCACCTACAGGAATAATTCCTGAGTGCAGAGCCAAGAGTAATCCCTGAGCATCGTTGAGTATGACCCAAAAAGCAAAATAATAACACAACAACAAAATTCTATAGGCTAGGTGCTTCTAATTACTTTTTTTTCATTTTGGATCACACCGGTGATGCTCAGGGGTTACTCCTGGATTGGCACTCAGGAATTCCTCTTGTTGGTGCTTGGGGAGCCATTTGGGATGCCAGAGATTGAACTCAGGTAGGCTCTGTGCAGGGCAAACACCTTACCCACTGTGCTTCTCTCTGGCCCCTAAAATCCACTCTTTTAAAATAACAGAAAACTAAGGCACAAAGAGTTTAACCAAAGGGTTTCATCTGCTGGAAAGTGATGGAGTTCTAACCCAACTTGTAACAGTGTCAACAATTGCTAGATACTAAACTGCATTCCAAAATTTGTACCATTTTTGTAAAATACAGTTGACTAAAGACTATATAATTAAACATGGATATTTCTGAATGATGAAATTTGAGACACGAATTCTTTTCCTTTTCGGCTTGTAGAACTTTTCAATTTTCACAAAACAAATAGAAAAAGAAATAACAGAAAGGGAATCAATTAAATTAAAAAACTTAATCTTTTTAATTAGGATTGGCCAAGAAACGGGGACATTGATATGGTGCAACGATTAGTGCTAAAAACAAAACTACCCTCTAGTAACCTCCTTTTATTTGGTGATTTAATGAAAGCCACATGCTCTACATCTAGACAATTTAACAGTTCTTTTAAGTATGGAGTTTACTTTTTGTATGGCCACTGCAGGGAATTAGGAGAAGAGAAGAAGAAACTGGTTGAATCTGTAAAATGTAGAAATGCCAAAAAAGGGATAAAGCTAAAAAACATAGCTCCATTATAAAAGTTCTAAAATCTTTGTAAATATTTCCATTGCCTTTGGCAGCCTGGGTTGCTAAACAAGCTGATAGTGCATTGATTGGGCAAGGAAGAATCCAAAAAGGAGAGTACCTTAAAAATATTTGTGAAGACTGATTAGGTCCACATGAGATCTTGTGTCGAGAGAAACAATATTCTTGTTGGTAGTTAGTATCTATCTTTGAACATTAAATCTATTTCTCTAATTATTTCACTTAATAAAGCAACCACTTATTCCAATCCCTTAGAATATTACTTAGACTTTATAAGTGCATTACTTTGATAGGCTCAGTCATGAAATTGACATTATATATAGATAATTGAAAGGAAAAGAGAAATGCATTTACTTTCTGCATTTATATTGAACATGATGCAAGAACTAGTTTATATATCCACCAAATTAGGTGTGAGCATTGAATGGCGTGTGTGTGTGTGTGTGTGTGTATGTGAAGTTTATAATATGTCTGCTTGGGGAAAAGTTATATAAATGATATTTATAATAGTAATGCAGTAGAGCAACTAAAAAAGGTTTGAAGATGCATGCGGGGTGGAATGAGGATGGCTTGGAAACATGGGCAGCTCGGAAACAGGTGAGTAGAATGAGAAGTTGCAGAAAGGGAAGTCAGTTGAGTTTGAATCTCCACTTCTCTGACTCAGTCCTACCATGCTTTCCAATCATTATGTCAAGATTTTGGAAATCTTTGTTTCTATTTTGTAAATTGGATTCAAATCTCTCGATGCCATTCATGCCTCTCCAAGTCTCTCTCCTGTATTCTCGTAGTGGGGAGTCTGATCTCACCTCCAAACTAATGATGTCACTAGATCCCAAAATGGTCTCCCTCTGTGCACTCTCACCCCTTAAAATCCATTCTCCATGCTGAGGAAGAGTGACCTTTTCAAAACACAAATCTAATCATGTTAGCCTTTCTACTTAAGATCCTTAAACAGCTTCCAGTTGCCCTCAGGATAAGTCAAACATCTTGAACAGGGCTTTGCAGTGACCTTCAACTGTCTTTAATGTGGCCCTTCAGTTCTTGCCTCAGCCTCCAGAGCAGAGCTGAATGGAGCACGCATCACCGCGGTTCCTTCCTCAAGAACCCACCAGGCTACTCTCTGCTGTAACCGCCCAGTGTTCCTTTGCTCCATCAAAGAATTCTTCCTACAACCCCACAGAAATGTTACCTTGTGTTACATTTTCTTTTTCACTAGGTGCCTCTTCCTTTAATAGACATAATTTTTGGTCTCTTTGTACGTTTACTTCATTATTAGTTATTTACCTCTTTTGTTTCTCGGCTAAACATGAAGGTATTTTCAGGGCTTACTCCTGCCTCTGCACATAGGGATCACTCCAGGTAAAGACTGGGGACCATAAGATAAGTGGTGCCTGGGAATCACTCGCTTGCAAGGCAAGGCTCTTATCCTCTCTACTCTCTCTCCAGTCCTCTTTATGTGTTTGTTTAAGGGCAGTCTCGACCAGGAGATGACTCTTATTCCTGGGAAGAATGAAGGAAATGCTTATGCTTGTTGCCTCTTTAGCCCACCAGCATGGTTAAAGGGCTCTGCCTGGCACAGAGTAGAATTTATAATCTGTTGTTTTATTGAATCGCACATTAATGCTACAGAACAAAATGTATTTGAGATCCTGCTGGTCTCTCAAACTATTAAAAAATTGTGCACATTCATTTATTTACTTTTGCTGAGAAGGAAAATCACACTGTACATTGTGTACTCAAAATATTGATATATTTATGTTAGCTTGTCAAATTGATTATTTAACTTGAAAACCCTCATGAAGATTTTCTTTAATCCAGTTATTAGGATTTCAAGTCTTTCAAGAGATTACCTGGGTTTTGTCTCAGTGAGAATATTCTCTTCTGCCATGACAGGCCTATCCCAAGTACTAGCAAATTGTACCATTTCTTAAAATGGAGACCACGACTGGAGGAAAGACTCAGTGACCATTAATGACATAAATCAGTAAACATTAGTTGCATTAAGCCATGCAATTCTCCCTGGAAAGAAAACACATAGAAACATACTTAATGTTAAGATATTTTTAAATTAATTACTAAAATAATGAAAATTAATTTTGCATAAATAATGCTAGTCAGATTTACTGAGACATACTAGACACAGGCTAGCAGATATGGTAATAATGTGTGTTTTGCAAAGCTTCGATGTACACTGTGTCTTTTTGGGGGGGTGAGGTGATGGCGTGTGGCTAGACAGGTGGTGGTCCCGGAGTTCTCCCATTTAAGTACTAGTGCGTTGCTTCTGGTGGTGATTAGGTGGTCGAATCTGGGATTACTACATGCAAGGCATGATCTCCTAATAATTCCTAGGAGTTATCTTCCAAGCCCAACGTGTTTATTCCTTAAACTTCTGATAAAGTTGAACCAAATATAACCTATGACATTCTTAGTACTGATTTTAGGATCAGGTCCTTCCCAGGATCTTTCACATGTATACACTCTATACAGTTCTAGGCAGTTTGTGATACCCATCATCCCAGTAAGCCAGGCAAGAAGCCAGAGCAACCCACACATCATGAGGTCAGTCATTCTCAACATCCAGACTCCATAGTTCCTCAGAGCTCCACCCAAGAGAAAATCTGATCTCTCCCCTTTAAGTTTCATCAGTAAATGCTCGAGATGAGAGCCTTCTACTGAGAGTATAGCACCTACACGGCAGAGCCTGGCAAGCTACCCATGTTTTATTTGATATGCCAAAAACTAGTAACAATTAAACTAGTAACCTATGATAAGTCTATAAAATTTCCTTTATGAAATGAAGTTTAATCTAGTCTAGTTCTATTTATTCTACTTAGTTCTCTTGCTTCCTGAATCTTCTTAGCCACAAACATTTTTATAAGTTAATCAAAAGGGGAGACATATACAGAGAGCAAAATCATTAATTATAGATTTGCTTTGAGGTTCTTAAAAAGGGATTCAGGCAAAAAGCAACTCATACATGTTTCTAATGTACATGTTATAATTTCACTGCAATGTAAATTTGAATTTAAAATGTTATGCAAGATTTTTTGTCTGCCTATTGCATTTCAAAAGGAAGTTATGTTTAAATGGACATAACGGACAACAATCTTCAGTTTATGAGAAAATCCATTTTGGAATAGTTGCATGACACATATTTCATGGTTTTAGAAGTATTATATGAACTCGGTGGGAACACCTTGATTTATCCTTTAGCTCTGGTCTCATGACATCACTTCCTTTATTATATCTATGCTATGGATTCCCTTTGTTGTACGGCTGCTTCTTTCCCTCGTGCCTTTTCATATTCATTTTATCATTTATTGACCCCTTCACTTAACAAATACCTCCAAGTTTCTACTAGTTTCTAATGTATACAAATGAAGGACTCAGAGGAGTATAAGGCACAGCTACTAAACTTGGGCTCTGGGTTGCAAATGAAAATACTTGAAAATGGTGCAAAAACTGTAAAAGTTACAGGAGTTCAGAATAAAGGTGTTTGTTGCCCAAACTTCCTTCTGGTTGTATGGTGGAGGTGATTGAATTACGTTGATTTCTGGTAACACATAGCTTTGCCTTTGCTGAAAAAAAAATGCATATCGCTCAAAGAAAATAAAAAGGGAAAATTGTTGTTTTTTCTTAGGTTGTTGAAAACTTTCAATAAGTTATTTTAGTGATGTGCATAAGGATTATGCCATACTTTAACTTATACTTATATGCCTGAAGTGATGGAAAAACCCGTCCTTGTAGGAAAACTTAAAGACATCTCGAAATAAAATAGGATTTTCGAGGTAAGTTGCACTCACTTTCCAAGTTTCCATTCAGGTTTCTCTCTATGCCCTCCTCTCTCATTTTCTTCTTTATGCGCATTCTTAAAGGATATTTTAAAAGGTATTGCAGTGGACTATAAGGAAGTATATTTTCCAGTTTGTTTGAGGAAATTGTTAGAGAAAGGGTCCAGATGTATGCTCCATTTAAAAGAAAATTTTCCAACGCATGCATAGACACGATCATAAACTTGCCATTTGAGTTTATCTTTCTTTTTACTTTTCAATATGAACAATAAAATTGTACTTAATAGCAACAACAAATAGAAATATATGCTTGTCTTTAAAATGTGTCCAAGCCTATAGTATTTACAATTTGTATAAGGAAGTCCAACGTTTCAAAGTGAAGAGGGGGTAGAGACAGTTCACATCCAATCATTTTAAAACAAGCTTTTAGTATAAGTTGAACTGGTGGAGAACATGATTTAACTAAATGCAGCAAATTCAGCTCTGCTGAATTAAAACTATTTAAAAAGTAACTTGTGTGTGTTCCTGCTTTAGTACATAAATTTATTTACATTTCTCCAGCTTTCTTATCTTGATAGCTTAATGGAAATACAAATTCATAACCTTAATGTAGCTTGGCCACTTCTTCTCTCAGGGAACAATTGATCAGCAGTTAAGTAGTGGGGGTTGATTGTTTTCTGTGCCACAAGTTGCAATTTTAAACTTGTTTTTGTCTGCATATTCCCCAAGTCAGTAAAACAGCATAGACATTTTCATCAATGTTCTAACAGACCATTCATTGGCTTTTTAGAGCATGTAATATTCTATAAAATATGCTACTTAAGTAGAAGACAATTTATCATCTGTATATAGATTTGAAATTATGTACAAACTAGTTTGGTTGTTTTGATTGACTTTTTTCCCTCCTCTCTCTCTTCACAGGGAGAAAACTAGAACTTATTAGCGAGTTGATGACTTTATACTGAAATGATCGAATCAGCCCAGATCAGTCTAAAATTCAAACCATTTCCAAAAGATGTGTATTGCTAATGTAGAGAGTAAGGGAAGACCAAACTAATCCTTTCTTCTGAACCCTGAATCTCGCCAGTGTTGTCTGAAAACCAAACCTAAAGCATAAAGCTTGTGTTCCTTCCCTTGCCCCATGCTCTCCTCTCTCCCTTCCCCTATTTTTAGCATTCTGTAATGTCAATGCTGCTGTGATTTGTGCTGGGCAAGTCAAGTCACTTTGTTCCAACACACTGGACAAGTTCTGACACTGGCATTCTATGCAACAAAACACATAACGTTAACGTGGCCATCCCCCTTGACTGCAGCCCAGAGAGGAGAGATGTTATTGGAAATTCAAGTACCAACAATGCGTGTAATAGAAGGGAAATATTTTCACGTGAATTCATTGGATCTTTGTTTTTTCCGGAGGGGCTTCTAGCGGCCTCTCTCCCTTTTCACAGACCCTGGAAACTAGTTTCAGTACAGAGGCCACAGACCAGGTTGAAATGGCTTTTTTCTTTTTAGGGGATACAGTTTCAGCCAGGATGTCTAGTCAGTTGTCACATAGTATCCTTAGCACACTTCGGTCTCACAAACAAACATTGGAGTTCCCTTTGGAGAATGCCTAGCTCTTGAGCCTGACTCCTGGGAAGGAATTAGATCTGGTCGCCATCCAAATCCTTCAGCTCTGACAATGGCATAACATCACAGGGCCACCTCATCTTTCACAGACAGCACAGCCAAGCACGTCTTCTAAAAGCCTTCTCAGTCTTGTCTTGTCTTCTAGCATGTCTCCGTCTTGCCTTGCCTTATGCTGTTTGCACAGGATTCTAAAAAACCTTCTACCTCCCATCATACAAAGTACAGGAGGTAAAAGACTGCCTTAAGTATCATTTTAAAAATGTTTAGGAAGTCTTGCTCTTTGAGGAAAAGTGTGGCTTAAGACAAATAAAATAAAAGGGACCAATTAAAACCTTTGCTTCTTGAATCTACATTCAAACGAATGTAGATGGAGGTAAAGAAATAAATATATATTGGCAGGGTTGGCCTTTTCTTTCTTAGGAACAATTGCACACAGAAAGGGGGTGTGTGTATGTGTGTGTGTGAGTGTGTGTGTGTGGTGTGTGAGTGTGTGTGTGTGATATGGGGTGGGTGATATGTGTGTTAATAGGGTATTATGTATGTGTGTGCAAGCAGCATAGCTCTCCCCAGGAAAGCCTCAGCCCAGCGGATGGGAGGAGACCCAGGGTCGCCTTCTTTGGTCTGAAATCAGTGGCCGAGCCGCTCCCCAGGTCCCCGCGCCAAGCTCAGCGCCTGGAGTGGTGCCAGGACTCCAGACAGCGCTGGCAGGTCGGTGGGTGGGGGCCTTGGTGTTCTCTTTGCAGAAGACGCCCATTTGAGGGAAAACTCCCTTTATTTAACTGGGGCTCCGAAGCCTCCCCCTCCACCTCCACCCCCGCCTCCCGGGTCCCTTATCAGTTTTACGCCGATCACACTCCCGATGGTGAACTTGCAGCTCAGCTTCCTGCCTCCAGCTTGACCCGGGAGCACCCGCAGGCTGCCCGCCTCGCCCTCAGCTGCCTCCTCCGGCCACCCCAGGGGCCTCGGGGGGCGCGAGGGGGCCCAGAGCGGCTGGAGGGGCGCGCGGGGGCGCGGGTCCCGCCGGGGAGCGCGCACGGAGCGGCGCCCTCGGCCGCCCTCTTCCTGGAGCTGTGCTCCTTTGACCCCAGTGGCAGTCCCTGTCACTGCACCGCTCGCGCTCCCTCCGGCTCGCCGCGCCCTCGCTCCCCGCTCCTCGGCCCCCTCGCTCGCTCTCTGCCCAGATCGAGGCTGCTCCGGGCCTCCCCCCCCCCCCCCCCCCGCGCCCTCCGCCTCCCCTCGCCCCCCCGCCCCAGCCCGCCGCGAGACCTCCAGGGTCGAAGGTTCTGGCCCGCCCGCGCCCCTCGCCGCCCCCGCACGCCCCCCGCGCGCCTCCCGCCGGCTCCGGGCCGCTCGGCGATGGATCGGCGGCTCGTCGGGCGCTGAAGGCATCCCCGGGATCCGGGAGCGCAGCCCGGGCAAGGTAATCCGGCCCGGGAAGGGAGGCGGAGGGCGGGGAGGGGAGGAGGCCGGCGGCTGGTGCCGAGCGCGAGAGGAAGGGAAAAAAATGCACACACAAAGCGGAGTCCGGGGAGAGGTGCCGTGTCAGGCGCGTGCGAGGGCTCGGAGGCTGCGGACCTCGGCTGCCCCGGTGCCCCTGACATTCGCACCGGCCGGCGCTTCGCGGCCAATTCGGACCCCGACGAGGGGCTCATTTCCAAGCCCCGAGCCCAAGCGAATTCTTCTCTGGAAGCTGTCTTCGCCCCACTCCCCATCGTGCCCCCTTTCCCCGCCGTTCGTCCTCCTCCCTACAGATCCCCAGTCCTCGGCGCCCGACCTCTCAGGGGTCTCCACCGCTCCACCACCACGAGCAGCACCACCCTCCGCTGGGATTTCTCCGGAGAGGCGGACGGGTGGTGTCGGTCGCAGATAGCGGCGGGAGCCGGACGCGGGCGGGGGTGGGGACGGGTGCGAGGCGAGCTGTTTACTAGAAAGTCCCGGGGTTCTGTGTTCGAGCCTCCCCGGCCTAGGCCCGGGTGCATTGTGTTGGCCCGAGCCCCGGCGCCCGCGGCGGCCCGAGTGCGGTGGGCGGCGGGGAAGGCGCCGCGCAGCTTTGTGCTCCGCGGGCCGCGCTCGGTGGCCGCCAGCGCGCGCGACGCTCCGGCGCGGGGCTTTTTCTCACCGGGTCCGCGCGCCCCAACCTCGCTGCCCCCCCCGGCCGCCTGCAGCCGCCCGCGGAGCCAGCCGAGGACCCGGGAGGGGGTCGGGGCAGGGCGGCGAGAAAAAAGTAACCTTTGCCGCGGAATTCTGGTCTGCCGAAGCTGGAGTTTGGGGACTATTTACGCGGCACCGGGCTATCTTTGGAAAACCTTTGAATCGCCGGGGCTTTTCAATAAGAAAAAAAATAACCACCTTTTTTTTAAGGCCTTGAAAACGAAGGGGTCATTTTTTTCCAGGAGACTGGGGAGGGAGTTCGAATGCACCGACAAGAAAAAAGAAATTTAAGGCTACCCGGGTAGGCTAGCTTTCTTTAGGATCTTCCCCTTGACTCACTCCAAATTAAGTGCAAATGCGGGTCAGGGGAAATGTGCAGTTGATTTGAGATGCTGTAAGCAAACACAAACAGGTCAGGGTGGGAACAACAAAACTTTAAGTGAAAGAAAAGATTTGCCGTGCTCGGCCGGGGGGCGGGGGAGACCCGTGGCTTCACACCCCCTTTTCAAAGCTCTCTGCCTCCTTTTCTCCGCGCTCCGCCGCTCCTGGGAAGCGGCCGGGCAGCTCCGGGCCAGAGTGCTTGGACGCGGCCGCCGTGGCCCGGAGCGCGCGGGCTCCACCCGAGGGTTCGGGGATGCCAACGCGCCCTGGAGGCTGACGTCGGGGGCGTGGGGCTGTGATGCTCCAGCGCGGATGGCGCGGTGTCAGAGCCATTGGCCGCCGGCGGTCATCAATCAACCCGGGGCTGGGGAGTGGGAGAGAAAGAAAAAGGCAGGCGTCCAGCGGAGCCGGGGCCGCGAGCGCCAGCGCCAGGAGTGCCAGCGGCGGCGGCGGTGGCAGCGGGGACTGAGCGAATAAGGCGAGCTGGTGTTTCTGGAAGAAAGGGGGAGCTGTGACCCCGACGAGGTGGCCACCAGCCGAGAGGGCAGAGGGTGTGAGCGCGCGTGTTCCGTCCGATGTGCATGTGTGAGTAGTTGCAGTCGCTCACGTCCCCTCAAGCCCAACTGCCCACCCTAGGTTTAAAACAAACAAACCAATCCAAAGTAGGGAATACCGCGCGCCCCCCCACCCCACCATATATAGACTGTCCTCGTTGCCAGAGGCGCGGGAGAGAAAGTCCTGCCCTTTCTCCGAAAGAATGTGCCAGCCTGTAGTCCGCAGTGCTGGAGACAAGCTCAGGTGTAAGTGTGGGGAGATGGGAAGGGGCGCGCTCTGGACGGAGGTACCTGAGGCCTGGGGGCCTCCCGCCCAAAGCCCTGGCTGCGAAGGCTTTGGGCCACCTCCTGGGGATGATGGGCTGAGTGCTTTGGGGTGCAGGGATGGACCTTAGGGGCCTGAGTTGAGGTAGCAATTGGAGAGCGTCTGTGCAACCGACGTGGGAGAGAGCGCGAATCTGGCGGAATTGGAGCAGTCGCGTTCCCAAACCAGCCAGGTCTCCGGGCGTTGGGGGTGGAGGTGGAGGGGGTGCGGGGCGGGAGGGCCTGGTGGGTGTGAGGGGAAGTAGAGATTAAACACGAGCATCCTTGTTTGAAAAGGGAAATCGCGGGCTCTTTTCTCATAGGCTCTGCGGAGCAGAGAGACAGAGAGTTGTTGCTTTGAAACTTTTTGGTAAATTGTACTTTCTGCTGTCTAGGAGGTGGAGACAGTGCTATCGTTCCTCGGTTTTTAATCCTTTCATTGCCAGCCGACTTTCAAAAGAGTTTCTGGCTGCCGATTCCTGGAAAAGAACATTGCTAGCTGAACAGCTTAAGACGGGAGAAGTGATTGCTGTCTAGGAAATGCTAAATATGCTCTCATGATTTTTTTTAAAGAGAAGAGCAAACTAGCACCAGCATGAATGCTTGGCACCGCCAGTACCTTTTAATTTTTTCTTTGGGATTTCTGGCGTTTAGTACCCAGTTCCTTTGTATTGGGGAGCAAATGTGTGGAAGTATAAAGTGAAAGAAAAAACTGTCATAAATATTATATGTGAAATGTGAAGTGTCATGAGCATGTGAAGTTCCTAGGTCTGGTCAGGAATCTTTTACTGCCGAAGCACTTGAACCTAGGTAGTGTAGATTTGTGGCAGTTCTCAGCAGTGACTCTTTCTGGTTATTTCAGGCTCTCCCCAGATTTCTCAGGTTAAATGGGCTGCATTGCTGCCTGTCTCTGGGCGTGTACCCCCAAAATATCTCACAGGTGTTTGTGTTGAATCTTTTTTAGGATATGTTCAGTTTCTGAGATTTGAGTTGGGATGAATAGAGTGGGTCTCTCTCTCTCTTTTTTTTTTTAATAAGCCTTTCCTTGACTGGTCTGTAGAGGTTCCTGTGAAAGTTTTGAAGCTCTCTGCTCAGTCTGACATTTTCTTCAAAGGACTCCAGATTAAAGAAGATAGACGCCGCAGGTGCAGTCTTTTCGATAAAACATTTGAAAGCGAACATGGTAAAGATGAATTCAAATGAGGTGCCAGCCACCCATTTAGCCCTCCAGAGTCCCAGGGGCTGGTGCCTGCTGATGAAAAGATGTTGGGTTTGTCTTGCTGGGGTGGAGGTGTGAGAAGGTACAGAGGAGCACTGGCTTGGAAGGCAATCCTTTGTATGTTGACTGGAATACCGCTCCAGATAGACGTGGAAATTGACCAAAGTTCTACCGCTTCCTTGCTTCAAGTGGGGCGGCTCCCAGGCTAACTATAAGTCATTGCATGGATTTTTGCTTATTAGGTATGCATATTTTATTTCCGGCCCATTTTGCTTTGTTTAATTAGTGAGTTTACCCCAGAAACATTTCAGCTGTTTCTGGCACCCAGTGCAGAGATTGATACTGAGAGGTCACAGTGGTCTAGACTTGCATTTTGTTTCTTTTGCTTCTTAATGTTCTGTATTCACACAATAGACAGTGATGGCAGGAACATAAGAATTGCCATGTAATTTTTACACCACTCTCTAATTTATGCAAACATCAAGTCCTCGCCGTCTGAAAATGTGTATTTTTCCCCCTCTGTGCTTTGATGGCTAACATTCTTTTTAATGACAGTCATTTCTATAACAGGAAGATGTTTTCATTTGTATTTACTTTTCAGCACAGCGCAATTATGCAGTTTTGCGCTTCAGTAGTGTCTCAGTACTTTGTGTCTCAAAAGAGAATTACAGTACTTAGAACAGGACTGCAATTTGAAGCAGGTGTTGTGTTTTACTGTTATGCAAAATAACAGTAAAATATAATGGGGGGGAAATTCAGGAAACAGCTGCAAACTTGGTATGAAAACTGCTATATTATGATTTGTAAGCAGTTCTTATAGATATCTTACATCAGAGGAACAGGGAAAGATTTTAATTTAGTTAATCCTCCTGGCCTGCTTGTCTATCAACTGGTGCTTAAAGGACTCCTACCTCCCAGGAAGTCAGGAAGAAGAAAGAAGTCAGAGTGACACTTGGTTTAAAATGCCAGAGCGCCAGGGGGTTCAACTTTTGGCAAGGCTGGTACAGTAGAACTCAGGCAAGGTGGGTGTTATTTAGCTTGCTCTGCTAATAAGAAGACAGCAGCCATCTGAGCCGAACGCTGTGGAATTTCTTAGCCTAGCTAGCATATGGAGGGACGACACAAGCCCCGGGTTGTAAAATAATAAAATAAATGGCCTATGGCAGGCCATCTGCCTTTTGCTCGATATTTAAGGTGTTTCATGCCAGATTTAAATCTAATCTTATTATTCTAAATATTTTTATTTGAGATAGCAGCTAAGATTCCCGGAGTTTAATGGTGCACATGGCAAGCATGTTCAGTTGTGGAGCACTTAAAGTAGAGCATGGGTTACCCAGGGGGTTACCCGAGGAGTGCGCTGCCCGCTGCGTCTCTGCTGCACTCATCAATTGCTACAGCTTTGTCGCAGAGATTTGTTTTCCTCAGTTTTTGCTCACGTGTCGTAAAAATGAACACGTTCCGTTTTCTTAACCCAGGGCTGCAAGTACTATACTGGCCTTTATATAGAAAGGACCAGAGCCAGTAGAATTTTCTTTTGAAGTATGACACCAACTACTAAGAATTGGGCAACACCAAGGAAGGGTGAGGTAGCCGATACAATGGCTCTCTGCCTTTTCTGCTCCATCCAGGCTCCGAGAATGGAGGCGGTGAATGCATCCAGAGAAGTGGTCCACACCTGGGTGTGTCTTACTTTCTCCTGAGTGCCTGAGAGATGGAAACGTATTATAGTATATTTGGGACAAAGGAATTTGCCTTGCTGTAGAGTGATTGCCCACAATGGAATGTGTGTATTTCCCAGGCAGTGAACAAATACAGATAATGGGGAGCTGCTTTTGAATGAGGAAACGCTGAGCACAGTGCACATATTACACGTGTGCTACATACTATGGGTATTACTTATACTTATATGTATATGTGTTCATAGTACGTGATATGTATTATGGGTATCTGAGCACAGCACGGCGAATTTGCCTTTGCCTTTGTGCAGTGAGGCTCTATTAAGCTCTGAGATTTCAAATTATCAGATGACAACAACTTTGTATAAACCAAACATTCCAATTAGCAGGGAAGGTTTGGAAGAGTCTCCACTTAGAGCACAAACCATTTATAGCTAGACACCATGGCAACTGTGGCTATGTCCCTTTCGTAATTCGCTAAGTGCCATAATTATAATTAAAGAGGAAATCTTAGTTTGAACGCCATTGAGATGATTTGCTAGCAGCCAGCAGGGTCCTACAGAGCACATTGTCCACCCTGATAGAGACGCTGGCAAGGTTGTCCCACAAGGCCACACTTACTAAGGGTTTTCCTGGACCAATTTCTCATCCAGGGGTCACTTTTAATGTCTCTTAGAGTGACCCTCTTTTTCTTGGTTCTCATCTTAGAATTTTTTTTTCCAGACACACGCAGCGGTATTGATGAGTAGATCCTTGGGTTCAGAGGCTGGCTGAAACGCACCATGCCTGCTTCCATCCTTTGCTCTGGAAAGTGGTGAATGGCTCGTGCCTAGAGGAAGGAAGGATGGCACATGGGATCCCCTCTCAAGGAAAAGTGACCATAACGGTGGGACGAGTACAGCTCCAACCCCACCCAGGCCTTCACGCACTACAACATCAACCAGAGCAGATTCCAGCCGCCACATGTGCATATGTAAGTATCTCCCCCACAAACACCTAAGAGTGAACAATCAAGAAAATAGAAATAAAACGAGAAAGTCGCTGATGATTTCTCAGGGAGAACAAAAGGTTCAGGACTTGAAAAACATGTTCTCAGTGTTTTTCTCTCCATCCATGGAACATTGCCATTTTTCAGAGTATTTCCCACCAGTTCAACTTGAGAAGTTCAGAGAGCCTCAGAGGGCTGGTGGTAGGTTGTTGGTGTTTTGAGGATAACAGCAGAGAGGGCCAAGTGTTTGCATAATGTCACCTAGAGAGCTTGGGGGTCTCCAGACCCCCAAGTTCAGTTTTTCCTATATTGTATCACTTGCTTCTGTGATGAAATAATTTATTGAAAATTTGACCCCCCCCACGTCCCCCCAATACTTCACCTTACCTCCCCTTTACATTCAGCTGGGAAATAGGCTTAATTGGGACTAATTGTCAGCCACGGCCAAAACCATTGTCTTGCCTGTTGCTAGCAGAACGTGTGCTGCATGCTGTCGGGTTTAAACAATGTAGAGAACAAAAGATTAAGGGACGGTGGAACACTTGGTTCCAGGAATTGTACTTTTTTTCTCTTCTCCCTGATACTGTTTAAGCCCTGTTGCGGTCTAAGGAGGAACAAAGTGTGGGGAAATCCAGAGGCAGTGATTTTGAGGCACCTGGATGCACGCAGGCTGCTTTGCTGTTCCTCTGCGACGGATGTGGCGGGCTTTAGCTGAAGGGGGCAAAAGGTCACCATCTCCCTTGTTGGTTCAGGGCCCGGTGCTCATTCTCTATTAGACCCTTCCAATGTCTAACATGAGTCTTTCTTAATAGGACTAAACCTCTTTGAAAACTATTGTATAGTCAAGAGATAAAGGAGGTTAGGGCTCTGTTGACTCCCCCTCCCCCCCATTTCTGAACATGGGCAAGTCGCAAGCTTTTTTTTTCACTAATGCAGAAAAGCTGTAGGACCTCTCCTTGTCTTCTTTCCTTTTACACACACACACACACACACACACACACACACGCACGCACGCACGCACGCACACACGCATGCACACACACAGGCTGGCATATCTCAAAACGTACACACTGCTTTCTGAAAAAGCGCCGACCAAACAAAAAGTTATTTTCTTTGCCTGGTATTAGTGTAAATATTAGGATGCTAGTTTGCGAGTTTGCTTTGTATGGTCAATGAATTACTTATGATGGGATTTCTTCAGTGTGTTCACACTGAAATAGCAGCATGAGCAGAAAAGGAAGAAAAGGAAATAAAGAGTAAGCCATTCTGATGCCTGGTTAGCACTAAACTAATTTTAAGATTTGATTTTTTTTTTTTTACTTAAAAATGAGGGGCCGGAGTGATAGCCCAGCGGGTAGGGCGTTTGCCTTGCACGCGGCTGGCCTGTGCCGCCCGGGTTTGATCCCTGGTATCCCATGTGGTCCCCTGAGCACCGCCAGGAGTAATTCCTGAGTGCAGAGCCAGGAGAAACCCCTGAGCATCGCCGGGTGTGACCCAAAAAGAAAAAAAATGAGATGACAGCCATGATTCTGAAGCTGCATAAGTCAAGGAAACATGTTTAGGTGGATAAACTTTTTGTTAAAATCGCTTTTGGAACAATAATTTCATTTCAAATATTATTTTTATTTTGCTTCCGTTCATTCTTTTCACCTTCAGCTGTGTTACTGAAGTTTTGCGGGTGGCTGTCAGGATGACTTTAACTCTGTTTTGCTGCTGTAACATTTTGTACTAAACCATAGTAAGGAACCTTGTGGAACCTGTTTTCATTCGGACAAAGAAAGAAAGTTGTGTCCCCCAATTTCTTCATAAATGACTGTGGGGAACTTCAGCACTTATTTGTGGCTAGAAGATTCTGGGTGAACAGTGAATCACAGAGTTAGTTTCATCTAGCCATGAAAAATCCCAGGGATCAAATGGGAAGGAAGCCGGGAACTGGGGTTTGCTTAGCAAGTCTGGGCAGCTGCAGAGACCTTTTCCCAGACTTACCACCTTAGCGCTCAGACCCCTTCCTCTGGGCACCTCTTGCTCTTTGAATCCCTGTACAGGGTAATTCCTGCACAACCAGGATTTAGCTTACGCTTGCCAGAGCACACGTTGGCTCTTTCCATCTCAGGCCTCTGTCTTTGCTGCTCTGAGACAGTGAAGGCATGAGTGTGTCCCAGCCTAGAAGTGCTTCTCTGCACACCCAGCCTCCTCGGGCCCCTGCGTGTCTCTGCAACAGGCTCTTTCCAGCCCCTAACTAACCCCACCCCACTCCCCAACTTGATGTGGTTTGATGTTTATTTCCAGCCTAGTCACTTCCTAATTTATTTCTTCTCTCTCTGTATAAATACAGTCAATTTCCTTTTGTCTCTATAGTACTATTTTTATGTTATTATTATTTTGACTTTTTGGGTCACACCCAATGATGCTTAGAGGTTACTCCTGGTTCTGTACTCAGGAATTATTCCTGCTGGTGCTTGGAGGACCATATGGGATGCTGGGGTTCGAACCCCTCGTGAAAGGCAAATGCCCTGCCCACTGTACTATCACTCTGGCCCATATGATATTATCTCATAATGTTCATTTCTTAAGCACTTGTGGTTGGGCTTCTGAGCAGGTAAGAGGTGCTAAAAAATACTCACTGATTGAGCCATCGATCCATATGATTTGATTGTGCATTGAGATGAGAAATTGCGATTGAGGTCTGTAGATTTTCACTGGGATGTTTCTGTCCTGCTGAGACATTTTGCCCAGTGAAGGTCTCTGCAGTCCAGATGCTTGCCCCTCCCGCCCAGCAGTGTTCTGGGCCCCAGCCCCCTGGCCTACTTCCCAGTCCTTGGTGCCCTGGCACAGAGGTTGGTGTCTTATAGTTGGGCAAGTCTGATGTCTTATCACATATTTCTGTGTGTGTGTGAGAGAGAGAGAGAGAAATGGAGATAGAGAGATTTAGATAGAGAAAGAGAGAGCATGCAAACGTATCAAAATAGAAACTTAAGTTATCTGGAAAATATAAAATATTTAGTTTGAAAATTTCTTCAGCTCGGTGGAATTTCTAGCATGCCGTTTTGCTCTTAATTTCCTCTTTATTAGGTCTTTATCAGCTCAGTTTTGTGATTCACTGTGAGTGCTTGACTTCCTTCTTCCAAGCTTCAGTTTGCTCTCCAGAAACACTGGCGTCAAATGAGTTAACCATCATTAATTCATAGCCATAGTTGCTTCCAAACTCTAGGTAAGCATCTTTGTTTAGCCCTGAGATGCTACGGTTAAGATGGTGACTAAAGTGACTAAAGGGGTCGGAGTGATCATCTAGGAGGCGCCTTGCGTGCTGCTGGCCCCAGGTCCATACCCTACACTGCTTATGCTACCCTGAGCATTGTCCGAGTCATCCCTGATAACAGTTCTAGGAATAAGCCCTTAGCGCTGTCAGGTATAGATTCCTCACCCCCGTGTGACTTAGCTCAGAGTTTGTTCCTGGCGGTGCTCAGGAAGACCGTGCAGTGCCGGGATTGAACCTGTCCCTCTGTCCTGTAGACTGCCGCCTGTCCCTCCGTCCTGTAGACTGCTGCCTGTCTCTCCGTCCTGTAGACTGCTGCCTGTCCCTCCGTCCTGTAGACTGCTGCCTGTCCCTCCGTCCTGTAGACTGCTGCTGTCCCTCCGTCCTGTAGACTGCTGCTGTCCCTCCGTCCTGTAGACTGCTGCCTGTCCCTCCATCCTGTAGACTGCTGCCTGTCCCTCCGTCCTATAGACTGCTGCTGTCCCTCTGTCCTGTAGACTGCTACCTGTCCCTCCGTCCTATAGACTGCTGCCTGACCCTCTGTCCTATAGACTGCTGCCTGACCCTCTGTCCTGTAGACTGCTTCCTGTCCCTCTGTCCTGTAGACTGCTGCCTGTCCCTCCGTCCTGTAGACTGCCGCCTGTCCCTCTGTCCTGTAGACTGCTGCTGTCCCTCCATCCTGTAGACTGCTGCCTGTCCCTCCGTCCTGTAGACTGCTGCCTGTCCCTCCGTCCTATAGACTGCTGCCTGTCCCTCTGTCCTGTAGACTGCTGCCTGTCCCTCCGTCCTGTAGACTGCTGCCTGTCCCTCCGTCCTGTAGACTGCTGCCTGTCCCTCCGTCCTATAGACTGCTGCTGTCCCTCTGTCCTGTAGACTGCTGCCTGTCCCTCCGTCCTGTAGACTGCCGCCTGTCCCTCCGTCCTGTAGACTGCTGCCTGTCCCTCCGTCCTGTAGACTGCCGCCTGTCCCTCCGTCCTGTAGACTGCCGCCTGTCCCTCCGTCCTGTAGACTGCCGCCTGTCCCTCCGTCCTGTAGACTACTGCCTGTCCCTCCGTCCTGTAGACTGCTGCCTGTCCCTCCGTCCTGTAGACTGCTTCCTGTCCCTCTGTCCTGTAGACTGCTGCCTGTCCCTCCGTCCTGTAGACTGCTGCCTGTCCCTCTGTCCTGTAGACTGCTCTCTCCAGCTGCCTGTGGTCCCCCAGCATTCTCAGAACCATTGGCTTGTGTGTCTTCCTGTGACTTCGGCAACTTTTTTTTTTAAAGAAAGCAATCTTTTCTGACCTTGGGAGAGAAAATTAAAAGATGGAGGTGATAGGGGCAGAATTTAATCCAGAATGTGTGCTTTTTATACCAAGCCTCTTGAACATAATATTAGATGTGATGATTGAAAAATCCAGAATGAACAAGGCTTCCTTTTTTCTGTAGTCCCTTCATTTTTTCTGAGCAGAATGTCAAAAAATAATTTTGTATTTTTAATGGTGGTGGGAGGAGGTGCTAAAGAAGCCAGTGTTGATCTGAAGCACCCTAAAGAGTTGGTATTATTTTAATTACTTGGGCCCTAATGTAATATTATAAAACCTTTTGAAGAGGGGCTTCATTCATCTCAGATTTTGCCCGAAAGCCCCATGTTCTGTGAGAAAACCCCCACCCCTAGTTGCAGATAACCAGGGTGTCTGCCACCCTACCGAAGTTAATGTCACCCATTTTGCTCTGAGAGTTGGTTGCTAGGAAGCTCTATTTAAATTTGATTTTCAGTTTCAATCCTTTAGCATATCTATGGATTTGTCAGCACTCTTGGAGCTAATTTCACTCTTGCTCTTTAAACCTGCTTTTTTGGGAGAAAAGAGTGGAGCAGAGTGGTCCACATCTCCAGTGGCTTCTGGTTGTTGGACATAAGCCACTTCATTGTACCACTTACGTGCTGTGAAACCAACCATGGAGAAATGTATTACCTTTTCTGTGTTTTGTTTTCCCAGCTGCAAAAAGGTGAATGATAAAAGCAGCGCCTGTCTCAAAGGGTTGTTGTGAAGGTTAAAAACAATATTACTTCTAAAGTGCTTAGGGTAGAATTTATATGAATAAATATGGACTCTTGTCATTGAAGATCTGTTTATGGTTTCTGCTTTTTTTTTTTTTTAGTCTAAGCTGTCTCATTTCATTTTGAGAATCAGTGAAGTATTAACAATGCAGTGAATAAGAAAATCAAGCTCCGTTTTTGTCTCGTGTTCCTCGAGGAGTCATTATTCATAAACTTTCCTGGCTGGATACTTCTGAACAGCATAAGCCTGTGTCACCTTCCTCCAGCCACTCAGTGGACGTGACTTCACAAAGGGCAGGAGTCTGCGGAGCTGGGTGTCCAGTGGTGGTTCTGTACCGACACACAGGACTTGTTTTAGGCTGCACTCAGGCCCTTGTCCTCCATCTGTGCCTTGGCAGCAATTGCCCCGTGCCCCGCCCCCAACTTGTCACCGTGACTCTTAACAGGAATATCAAGAGTTTATAATAATGACGCAAGATCAAGTGCAAAGCTTGAACTGGGGGAACAAAGATGATATTTAAAAAATGAAAAATGAGAATTATGGTTTGTAATCAGAGCTCTGTCTACAAATGATGGCCCAGTTACTTATCTTCCGTAAAAATGGCTTCAATGACCCTTTTGGATAACTGGTATAAAATCAGATACATATACACCTGAAATCTAGGTGCATACGGCCTGGCATACTTGAAAGTGCTTGACAGATGCCATGGTAGCATTTATGGTCTTGTCTGACAGGTGTTTGAGTTGTGTTTGAGCCTGAGTTGTGTTTCCCTCTTTCTTTCTTAAAGGTCTGTAGAAAGCCGACAAGTTCAGCTTGTTCAGCGTGTATTTATTTCTGGGGATTTGGTCACACCCTGCAGTGCTCCTAGCTCTGCTCTGGGCTCAGGATCAGTCCTGTGGTGCTGGGGTTTAGAACCTGATAGGTGCCTTGCAAGTCAAGTTCCCTACCCACTGAGCTGTCTCTCTCACCCTCCAACTTATATTCTTGCTACTTTGTTTCATTTTGTAGAAACTGTCAGTGTAAGAATTGCTAATGAGAATTGCTAATGAAAAAGATCTGTAACTTTTAGGGTAGTAGGTCATCATTGCTCCTGGCCAATTTTTCAGAGTATTTTGTGTTCAGCTGCTCTGAGGTTTCATTCTTAACCAGATCAGAAATGTCGTAGGAAGTAAATATTTTATTCAGGTCTGTATCAGGAATCTCAAAAAATAAAGTTACAGAAGAGTGCTTTAGAAAGGTGGCATTGATTAAAAGAAAGTGTGGAAATACTACAAGTTGATATTTAGGGAATAGGCTGGGGAACAAATTGAGGAGTGATAATTGGGCTGATGCTTATTTTTGAAGATTTCGCATGATTCTTAGAATGAAGACACATGTCTTCTGTGATCAAACCTCGTTTTAAAAAGAATGATTCAATGGCTGGAGAGATAGTAGATCTGATAGGGGTCTTGACTCGCATGCGACTGACCTAGGTTCCATTCCCAGCATCCGATACGGTACCTCAGTAGTGCCAGGAATAATTTCTGCAGAGCCAGGAGTAACCCCCCAAGGCTCCTCGGGCGTGGTCTCCAAACAAAACAATACAAAAATGATCCCAAATTGTCGTTTCTCTGCAAGCTCTGCTTTATGTCCAAGAACTGCATTAAAGGCTCCCTCTCATGTAAAACTCTACTTCCTTTGGACCTGGTTTATTGGGATGGCACTTTCTATTTTAGGTTCTAATCAAAGAATAGCCCAAAGACTTCAGAGTAATTGAACTTGCTCATGCATGAGGAAATAAGGGCACATCAGATACTACGTATTTCGTAGTCCTGTACCTGAAGGGACATTTTTGAAAGAAGCAGCCTCAGATTCATTTTTGAAAGCCAGCAGAAAGACTGTATGAATAGCTTAAAATTTAAAATAAAGCTTGTTTGCTATAGAGGACTTTATGGGTGTGCTTCAGGGAAACCGATATTTTGGTCTTGTCTTGCTTGCTCAGTAGCCTCTTGATTTTTAGCGAGTCGGTGTCTTTGCATTTAAGGTCCCTGACCAGGTATTATGTGGAATGCCTTTGGTAGTGTCCTTCTGTCCCATTCTGACTATCTTTCCTTTTGTCCTTGTGGGGGCTGCTCCAGATCATGTTACAAAGGGGCCCACAGTGCCTGGGATCAAACCCAGGTCCTCAAACTTTCAAGAAATGTCCCACAGACCCGACCCTGTTTATGTCTGATTTGCTTCAGAGTAACACACATCTCAACCCTTAGAGATATTCCATAGGAGAGAATGTAGCTGGGAGACTTCCGAGATAGGTGGGTGAGGGGGAGAGAAGTGACTCTTCAGTGGATAAGTGAATGGATGTCTGGTGCTCTTTAAAGCTGCACCCTGCCAGCAAGGTAGATGTTCCTTCTCGGCTGCAGAGCCAGAATGCATTAGCTGGTTGGAAATAAAAAGTCTAAACATGTTTTTTCTTGGTAAGCCACTTTCTCATTCTCATTACAGATTTATCACTGGCCTGCACATTAGCATGGCCATAATTTTTGTTAATGTTTTCAATCTGAAATTCGTTGTAGGGATGCTGAATAGCCCTTTTAGTTTATGCTTAGATACAGAGACAGGGTATTTTTTCTTTTGCTCTCTCATTTCTTTTTAAAATAAGTTCCCTTTCCTGTACACTCCCTGAGGATACTGGTCTTGTGGTCCGTGACAGTTCCACTTGCTTTTTGGAGCTGAGTTTGTTTCCATTCTGTGCATTTCTTTGTTTGCATCTGAGCATTGCAAAGGCCACCTAAAATCAGATTTCTTTTTTTCTTTTTGTTCATATGGATTTATTCTTAGAATCTGTGCTGTATGTTAATTGGTAGTGGTTTATGTTTGTTTGCTTTTGGCTTTTGTTATTAATTATTTGACACTGTGATGGTGGAGAATTTTGACAAGTATAAAATCAGTTATGATATACCTAGATTTCAAATGCTGAAGTGTAGTTACTTCCATGAGTAGATTTAGGGACCAGAGAAATGGTACAGAGGATGAAATGTTTGCTTTCCATGCAGCCAAACTGGGTCCAATTCCTAGAACCGAACAAACGGTCTCCTGATCTCCACTAAAATTATGCCGAGCACAGAGCCAGGAGCAAGCCTAGGGAGCCAAAAAATAAAAGAAACAAAACCATGAGTAGATATAAAGATTCAGCGGGAAGTGTGGCCATGGTCAGTGTGTGTTAACAGATTCTTTTAGATGCAAATCTATCTCCTGACTTTTATTCAGACTCCTCCCTCCCTCCCTCCCTCCCTCCCTCCCTCCTCCCTCCCTCCCTCCCTCCTCCCTCCCTCCCTCCTTCCCTCCTTCCCTCCTTCCCTCCTTCCCTCTTTCCTCCCTTCCTCCCTTCCTCCCTTCCTCCCTTCCTCCCTTCCTCCCTTCCTCCTTCCTTCCTTCCTTCCTCCCTCCCTCCCTCCCTCCCTCCCTCCTCCGTCCCTCCCTCCCTCCTTCCCTCCCTTCCTGACAAAATGGCAAAACCAGCCAAACAGGGAATTTGATTTTGAGGCATATTTCATATTAATTTTTAGATTTTGCAAGCTTGTGAAGATGTAGATTTTAAGATACTAGAAACAGAGCTAGTACCACTTAATTGACCACTCTTCTAGGCAGCTCTGAACTATTTCCTGGAAGGAGAAAATCTGCTTGTTTCTCAGAAGATCCATTTCACCATCTTGTTTTCTTCCTTTTCATATTTCCTGTTTCCTTACCAGCTCACTCCTACCAACAAAAAATTTTGCTTCCACTTTAGGCTTTTGTATTTTGCTAGAAATGGAGACTGCGGAGGCTCTGCTAGTTTGGCTAGGCCAAGATCAGTAGGAACAGAACTATCCGCTTTTTCAGGTCTCCAAGCTAGTCAGCTGCCCCCGTTTTTATATGCGAAAAGTATACTTGGAAAGTTTGTCTAATGTAGAAATCCCAACTCTGCAAAGAGGAAACTCTTGGTTTACTAGACCTTGCACTATTTGGGTATGCATATTTCTGTTCTATTTTGCTTTGAAGATTTTTCCACCTTCAATTTCTTTCTTTTCATCTAGAAATATGTATAAATAAGACGTGTTTTTGCAGCCTTTTAAATTTTCTTCCTTACCACAAATCCAGAACATAAGCCCCCACTGTGTTTAAATTTTTTTTTGCATTTTTTTATTAAATAGTAATGTTCTTTACTCTAACTTTAAAAAAATAAAGAAAAAATTAACACTATCATTTATTAAAGCAAACAGCTACATTTTCCAAGCTTGATATTAATGAGTTTGAAACTCTTAAGTGAGAATTAAACCCGTTGTGAAGGTCATCTCTTTCAAAAGACTGCAGAGCCGTTACCAAACACGGACTCTACTAAAACTGGTTTATTTCTTTGTATAGACTCCGTAACTTTCAGATTAAAGCTTTGCTAATTCTTGAATTAGAAAGCTTTTTCCATCTTGCATTGAGCTATTTGGTGTTTCTACTGAATCACTAAGAAAAGTGACTTAATTTTAGTTCTGCATATTTGGGCCACAAACCTAGTTTCACACTAACTATATATTGTACAAGTAGTTTAAAATGTTCTTTTGCAAGGAGAATTAAATCTGAAATCAGGAGAAAAAAAATCAGTCTCCTGCTAGCTAAGCATTCTCTGCATGTTTTTCTAATTTCCTGAAAGGTTTAGCTTTTTTCTGTGACATAAACATTTTATTTGCTCTATTTCAGTCCTGAGTTTTGGAAAGTATTTACTAGCTTTTTAAAAAAAATTGTATTTTTCTTTGTCTTGCCACTTCAAAGTAAACTATACATGCTTCTCAGTGATTTTTAATATCACCGAAACTATATCTGTTTCTTTTGTGTGTGTGTGTGTGTGTGTGTGTGTGTGTGTGTGTGTGTGTGTGTATTTTTTTCTTTTTTGGGTCACACCCGGCAATGCTCAGGGGTTTCTCCTGGCTCTGCACTCAGGAATCACTACTGGCGGTGCTCGGGGACCATATGGGATGCCGGGGATCGAACCCAGGCTGGCATGGGCTGGCCGCATGCAAGGCAAATGTCCTACCCACTGGGCTATTGCTCCGGCCCTCTATAGTTAGTATATTACATAAAGGTATTATTTGTTTATATTTTGTAGAAGCGCTGTTTTTGCATATGGCTTTTGCCTGGGTAGACAGGCAATATAAGGAGGAGAGGAATGTTCTGTAGAGATGAAAAATGGGGGATATGTGTGAAGGAACGGGAGGGGGGACTCTAGCAGATTACTCATTAGATCATAACTCTTTCTTGCAATTATGAAGTCCCTGACCTTGGGGCTGACTTTAGCTCCAAGAGAGGCTTAGCATCCCTAAACAGCCATCAACATGGAGATAAGACAAATTGTGCTGTTAGCTTTCTGGAAATCACATACCAACGCTCCATACCAATGAATCCAGCCTGGGAAAGGATCAGAGTAGCCATTTTTGATACATTGACCTGCTGTAATCTCCGGAAAGGAGCAATTTGTTCGGCCTTCTTAGGTGATTCAAAACTTTAGGTTTGTGTTTCACTGTGTGTGGAGAACATTCCTGTGGCAAGCAGGGGACGAAGAACTGGCTTGTGAGAAATATAAGAATATCTGAAATGGCGATTGCCCAAGGTTCACCATCTGTTAGTGTCTAGGGGGCCTTACCATATGTTGGGCTCAGATTCCGACTTTTGTAGGTTAACTTGTTTTCACTTTGTTCTTAACCCTCACATTCTGGGCACAGCTGGTAGCAAAGAAACCTGTTTGACCCAGCACTCCCAGAGAGACAAGGCTGGGACGGGCATGTGTTGGGAGGAGCGAGCTAGGAAGCCCGTTAACCCCTAGAGGATATTCATTCCTGATTCCTCCCGAAAGCTCTGCACAGAGGAATCAAATATTTGCCCCTGGTGAAATAGAAAGACTTGGGTTTCTTGTCCAACAAGTGGAGTGAGCCTTCCCCTGCCCCTTTTCCCAAGGTAATCCTGAGAATCAGAGGAGAGAGAATCAGCTCCTGGGAGGTTGTTTGCTCTGGGTCTTGCCCCTCGGTGGCGGTGGGCTGCTCTGTTTGCATCTCTCCATCTTGGCCCTGCCACGATGCTGATGGCAGCCGGCACGCTCCACTGTTTATCTTGGAATTTGATACTATCAGCTTGGCAACCAAACTGGGACCTTTACTGCTCAGATTGTTTGTCATTTGTTGTTAATTATCTGTTGCCATAAATTCTGCACTTTGAAGGAAAAAAAAGTTAGGGGATGTTTTAAAATAGTTCCTCTGACATGGATTTGGGGCTTCGTTTTTCTGGCTTTCATTTTTTCTTCATTTTTCTTAGGACAAAAGATGGGGTTGCAGACAGGGGACGAGAGTCCTTGTCCTTTGGGCAACTTGTCAGGAAATGCAGTGCCTTTCCTCTACACACAGCCTTATAGCATTCACCCTGAGCTGTGTTTGTGGGAGGTGATACCTGGCTCCTACGTAGAAAAGAATTTAACTTTACCGAAGGGGGTTTTATTTTTTTCCTGCCATAGTGAGATTTTGTGAGCTGGTTTCCCCCCAACCCCACCAGTTGGGTTTTTTTTTTTTTGCCCTCTGGAAGGTTGTTAAGGAAAAGCAGTCTTGAGTGAAAAGCAGCTTCTGCTTACCTGCCTTTATGAGGTGTTTATTTTGTTAAGTGTAGAATTAGAAAGAGCTTTCTGGCCATTAGTTGTGTCTCCACACTCGGCAGGGAAGGTTGAGTCACCTTATAAACAAACAGCCCTGTTTTGTGAGGTGCTGGACCAGGACCAGGGGGCTAGTTGGAGCCCCCTCCTGACTTTATCTCAATGAAGCCTGAGTGAGGTTCAGTTGATGTCTAGGCAAATTGAAACACGGGGGAAAATGAACTCATTGGGGAAGTTTAAAAACAGAATAAATGAAAGGAAGGTATCGCCAGCATCCAGACTCCCCTCCCTGACCATTGGAATGTACTTGCTTCCCTCTTTACCACTAGCGTTTCTGCTTACCATGCAGAGATTGTAATACAGGCTTTAATAGCGACAGTCAAGACTGGAGTAGATGATGCTCTGTTCTTGGTGAAGCTGTTTGCTCTGTATCTGTGTGCTCTATGCATTGTTGTGATGGGAAGTCTTATAGTATTATTTTGGTTCTTCATGATGATGTCTAAAACATTTACATTGGTCCTTCAGCAGAGTTTTGAAGGTGGTCCTTGCCTGTCATCACTGTAACTTTTTTGTTCCTGTTAAATTGAATGTCTGCTACCCACCCCCAAGCGTCCATGCTTAAAACTCTTTAGGGTAGTGCTGTCTCCCCAAGAGATCTCCCCACATTGGAAGGGAGAATGAGTGTATGTTAACCCAGGCTTTCAGTGGGTTGACAAACACTTCCTTCATCTCCAGACCTGCTGCCTGGCTCAGAAATGCTCAGAGATGGGTCTTTTTCTGGACTTGTGGAATTTGCTTGCATCTGTTGCCTTCACTTTCCACAACACCTAAAATGAGCTTTCCAGGCTTCTAAGAAATCCTGATAACAGAATTATCCCTAAAATCAAATAGTGTTTCACATATTCTATTTTCTTTTTTCTTTTTATTCTCTTTCTCTCCAATATGTTTTCCAAATATGAAGGTAGGTGTGTGCGTGCTATTTTAGAACACGGTACATTCAGACTTTATTATTTAAGAAATGAGTATTGAATCAGTTTCACACTTAAGGAATAGTTTGAGTATGAGAAAAAAATGACAAGAGTTTTTAGGAAAATGTACCCTAGGACTGCTCTGGGGGAGGCTGGGAAAAGGATTTAACACTTTGGATTTTTGAGAAGCCATTAAAACTCTGATGGGATCAGGTTACCTGTCTGCACATCTGAAACACGAAACTCTGGCTCCAAACCATGCAATTGAGTTAAGCTAAAAAATTCAAGTTCCCTCCATCCCCCCACTCCACAGCCCTCCCCACAGGGCTGCTGGGTAAGCCTCATTGTGGATTGCAAACCGATTTCCTTTGAGAAGAGCAAGACTACAGTGAGGTTTTTATGGCCAATTTAGCGTGTACAGTGGTGCCAGCCAGACATTTGGCAGCAGCTAGCGCCAACTTTGGTGATCTGTCCACCGAGTTTTTTCCCAAGGTCTTCAATCCTGCCTGAATTTGGAGAGCTGACTCTGAAGGGAAGCTAGGATATGTCCATCTGACATTTTAGGCATGCCTCCTGAGTTGTTTATTTTTAAATTTTTGAGTGGAAGGGCCCTGAGAGGTGTTGGGGAAGCAACGGGTGATGGCGACGACCCTAAACTTGGAGGCTGTGAATGATGGTGACCTCCTGGCTCTCCACTAACACCCCTGCCTCCCTCTGTCTTCCCCCTCACCGTTGGGGGGTGCGCTGGGCAGGACTCCCCACTCCTATCTTTCTATCTCCCTCTCTAAAATAGGTGGACCCATTCTGTCAACTCAGACTGTTTACAGATAATGCTTTTCCTTAGTACAAGTTTTTATAACTATTTTCTAATTGCTTGTGTGCCGTTTGTCTTCTCAACTGTCTGGAGGCAGCACTTCTGTCCTTATTCATTTACTTTCACCTGTGTCCACAGCACTTGTCATAGGCTAGGTGCATGCGAGGCATTCTCTCTATACCTGTTGGGCAAATGGATGAAAGTTGAGTTTCAAGGACTTGAGGATTCAAGGGAAGCCAAGAGCTGCCCCCAAGAAGTGGGCACTCCCTGGTAATCATTTCGAGAGCGATTTAGAGTTGATGCTATATGTGGCTTTAAAAGGGTAACTTATTTAAGTCTCCCGTGTTTTTTTCAGGATGGGGCTGGATGAAGCTCAGAGTGAGTATTTCTGAGACTCCCTACGCTAATGCTGTCATCTCTCCTGCCTTCAGTTGACCCTTGACAGTAGTGAACTCTAGTTCCTAACATAGGAAGTCTATTCTAAAGTTTCACTTTTAGCTTGGCCCCAGCAATTTGGGTTTCCTATATTCTCTAACTTAAAAGCTGAGGAATTAGAAAGTAAACTGTTTTAACTCAGTCACTGCTTATTGATCCTGTTTGACATCAGTAATTATTGGATAGATGCATGACATCAGTTAGGATATTTCAACCTGATTACTGGGTGTCTGGCTGACAGTTGCCCCTATTATATGGCCTTACCAGAAATGGAAACCTGGTCATCTTCAATCAAGGAAATAGTGCATCTTGCTTAATGTGAACCAATTTTTATTTTCTGTGTGTGCTTTAAGCAGCTTTACTTTTGTTCAAAGTAGTAAATTCTCAAAGATCTTAGAGAATAATTTACAGAAATATGTAACTGGGTTCAGGCAGATAAAACATTGTAACAAGAATTGGTATTGTATAGCCAAGAAATCTTGTACTTTTTTTGGATTTAAAGGAAAACAAAATTTAAAGTATGTAATGTGGGGCCGGAGAGATAGTACAGTGGGCATTTACCTTGCATATGGCCAACCTGGGTTCGAATCCCATATGGTCCCCTGAGCACCACCAGGAGTAATTCCTGAGTGCAGAGCCTGGAGTAATGCCTGAGCATACCTCACTATGTAATGTAGTTCTGAGTATCGGTGACTAAACAATAAAACCTCTTGAAAACCAAATGATAGGGCCTGAAGCTATAGCACAGTGGGTAGGGCATTTGCCTTGCATGCGGCTGACCTGGGTTCGATTCCTGGCATCTCATATGGTCCACTGAGCACCGCCAGGAGTGATTTCTGAGTGCAGAGCCAGGAGTAACCCCTGAGCATTGCCAGTGTGACCCAAAAACCAAAAAAAAAAAAAAAAAAAAGAATGAAAAGAAAGAAAAGAAAAGAAACTAAATGATAAACAAGAATCTTTATATAAAAGGTCAAACTTAAATAATTTTCCATTGGAGTAAGTTTAAATGGGGAGGTAAAAAAGAATAGAGATTTGCACTGGGTTTGTTTCAAATGTTCTTCAGGGAATTAAAAAAAATTTTTTTTTCCTGTTAGAGTCATAGCTGGCAGTGCTCAGGGCTTAACTCCTAACCTGCTCTCAGAGATCAACCCCAGGGATCAAACCCAGATAGGCACAATTACAAGACACATGCCCTACCCACTGTGCTATCATTCTGGCCCCAGAATTTTTTTTTAAAGTAGCCAACTGTCTCCCAGTTTTCTTCAAAACCGTTTCTTTGTATCTAATATCGAAGGTATAGTTGAATTAGGCTTTCTGGACTTGTCCTTTGGCAGTCGGACCTAATTGAGTTTCTGCAGTTGAGTCCTGGGCTGTATTTGGGGGAGCTTTTCACCCTACAGGTAGGACCTGCCTCTTTGATAAGTCCCTTTAGCAACTGGCAGTGACATTGTTTAGGTAAAGTATGGTTTAGTAATTGAGGAGTCGGTGCTCCTTAGGATAGGAAAATCTTTCTTTAAAATAGAGAAGACACCAAAATCCACATGTGCAATTTAAATGAGCTTGTATTCTGCATTATAAATATGCACCGGATGCCAAGTAGAAAACCGGAACACTCTCTCAGGATGCTGTTAGGGCCAAGCGGAATCTCATTAGGGACAGCTTCAAAGATCAGTTCCTCGTGTCCATAAAAACAAGTGTAAATTATCTGGTGTGCGCCTGCTGTTAGCAGTTGCCGTGTTGCATTATGCATGATTCTAGACTGAACAGAGAAGACCCAGGCTGCACAGAGTTACAATGTATATGGGGTTTTCTCCACACTTCCTGATGGGTGGGGGATATCTCTGTATATGTTCTGGTGCTGAGTCCTACATTTTAGAACTTTATTGGTGTGTTTGAGTTAATGGAGGGAACCATATATAATCTGCTCTTGCATTTTTGATGGTTTGGAGTTAGTTCAGAAAGGCACAATAAAGGTCTGAATTGTTTAGACGAACAACCAGTATATTCAGATTTATGGTCTAGGTTGCTCATGTAGGAAATCAGATTAGCCACAAATGTGTCGGATTTATGTAGAATTGGGGGCGTTTGTTTCTACCGTTCTTTCCTCCATTTGGTCTCTTGGTTAGGTTTCAACAATAAGTGTGACTTTGAAGTGAATTAAGATAAGGTGATCAGACTACAAGTTTTAATAAGTAATTTTAGATTCACTGCCTAAAGTCATTCTGGGTGTGAGAAGGGGTAGAGTACATGACTGAGAACATGGACTTTTGTACTGGATTGCCGGCATTTGAGCCCGTACCTGCCTTTTGCTTTCTGTGTGACCTTGAGCAAGAATCTTTTACTTCACTGTGTTCATGCCTGTGAGGATGCAGGCTTAGAAACTAGCCGTTGTGATGGTACAACCAGTTGATTTACATGAAGCATTTAGGGCTTTGTTGGAACTCAGGAAAACCCACCGTAGTGTTTGCTTGTACTGGTGTCAGTATCATTAGCAGAAGATCAGAGAAGAATGCTATGTGATGTGCTCAGAGGCTGACTTCTAAGCATGTGTGTGGAGCAGAATTGGTGAGTGCCACTAAACATATATAGTAGCCACGTGTCTTTTGGCCCAAATCCCTCAGGGAAATAAGGTAAGGAGATCTTGGGGAAAAGAGTAAGGCATAGCAAAAGAAGAGACAGCTTTCTTCTAGTTGGAATAGAGGAAAGTGTCTGCAGAATCTCCCCCACACCAGTTTCAAAGATTTCAGGCTTAGAGCAAAACAAATAAACAAACAAACAAAACCAAAATAAATCCAAAAAACCCTTATGGGAGAAAAAAGCCAAAGAGTGGTCTTCCACAGATCATATAACTTAAATTCTCAAACCATCCAGCACTGGCTCCCTAAATTGTAAAAATTACATTGGCAAATCTAAGAGCCCATCACTGATGTCAGTGTTGCTTCCTGGGATTGGATGTGTCATGAGGGGCAGGGTGGATGCTGACTGATCAGATTCCCTGCATGGCTCATAGTCCCCATAATAAAATTCATCTTATACAAATCACCAATCTTCAACATGTAGTTTTTCTTTATTCTTGTCCACATGGTAATTTTTTCCTAAACTTAAATTTCATCATCTTTAGAATCACCCCTGCAACAAAGAGAGTCTCCAAGCTTTGGTCCTTGCCAGTGTTGCTTGCTTCAGTTTCCTCCTCAAAATTTGAAGGAAAACGCCCCTGCCATCTCTTGCCACTCACTTGTCACAAGCTATAGAGTGGTTTGTTGGCTGCTCTCATCATTTGGACCTTAGGGACAGACTCCTCTCACACCTCTGCTTGGAAATGAGAGCCTGTAAATGATTTGAATCAGGGAAGAGTCGTTTGATTTAATGGGGTCATAGAAGCCATATATAATACAGGACAGGAAGGAGATGAGCAGGTTTGAGGGAAGTTGGATATCATTGAAAAATGTTTCTCTCTGGGGCCAGAGAGATGGTACAGTGGGAAGGGTGCTTGCTTTGTATGTGGCCCACTGGGTTTGAGCCCTGGTACCCCAGATGTTCTCCCACGCCTGATTCCTGAGTGCAGAGCCAGAAGTAAGACCTTAACACAGCCTCGTGTTCCTCTTCAAGGCCTTTGTCCCACACCAGAACAAAGAAAAATGTTCACATCAGTGAGTCAATAAGTATTTTTTTGGACATGATCATGAGAAGCAGGAGTTGTAGCTGTTCTACCTGTCATGTTACCCTAAATCTTAGCATGGTATCCAGAACAACTAATAATAACTCAAGAGATAGAGAATTTAATTCTCTAATTCTTGAATCTAGCCATTTGAAAATGGCCAGAATGTTAGTTTTGAGAAAACTTGAAAGACCTTGGGGTCTTCTCCTTAGTTAAGGAGACAATGAAGTGTGCCTAAATTAAAAAGGAAAAAAAAGGGGCTGGAGAAAAAGGCCAGCGGTAGGGCGTTTGCCCGGCGGCGGCCTATGCCGGCCTGGGTCGATCCGGCTCCCATATGGTCCCCGAGGCACCCCGGGAGTAATTCCTGAGTGCAGAGCCAGGACTAACCCCTGAGAGCCGGGTGTGACCCAAAAGCAAAAAAAAAAGAAAAAAAAAGAAAAAAAAACTAAACGGATGAAACAGTCGTGTGTGCTTTATTATTAATAGAATGACAAGGTGTATTTTTTAATATTTTTATCGAGGTACCGTAATTTACAAAGCTGCTAGTAGCACCACAGTTTCATAGTCATTCATGAACAAATCCCATGTGTACAACATTCCGATATCAATCCCATCACCAGTATCAGAAACCACTCCTGCCTGGGCTGGGACTATAGGAAGTGCCAAGGATCAGACCCGGGCCAGCCGCATGTAGGACAAGCACCCTAACCACTTTGCTGTCACTCTGGCTCTGCCAAGGTGTAATTTAAAAAAAAATAATTGTGTGCTATGCTGACTGAATGGAAAGCACGAGGTGTGTCCAATTGGCAGCCAAGAGAAGAGAGGTTGAGTACCATGGTCAAGGTCCATAGCATTTCTGGTTTCTAGGACTGTGTTTTTCTTTATGACAGAAAATAAAGTTTTCTTAAGGTTTAGGGCAGACAATAAATCCTAAGTGGAAGTGAGGAAGAATTTCTTCTTGGATCTAAGAGTCTGTCTTTTGGAAGCTATTCGGTTGAATTGCATTAAGTCGCTTTTCAGTTACGTTTACTCGTTTTCAACCCTAGATACTATAATACATGGTAGTCAAAGTATCTTCAGCTCTGATTCTTCTCCCAAACATGAAAGAAAGTAGGATCTCTCTAGGAAGCATCTTCGTTTAAAAGGAACTAGAGAAACTTTTTTTTTCTCACTGGTAGATCAATCATTACTTTCATTTCGTAAGAATCTCTTGTGTCATGCTTGTGACCCGTGGTTGTTCTCAAGTCTGACAGCCTGTCTGGGCCTCAGAGCTCCAGAAACCACTGCTGTTTCCTGCTCTGAGCCTATGAGCACTTGGACAGCAATTGCATTTTTTGCTGGGATGTGGGGGATGAGATGCGCAGAACCATATGCCGTGGGATTGGAGAATGGTTTCCATTCCAAACAAGTCAAATGGTTTCTGGCCCACTGCTTGCGCTGTGTGTGGAAATGAGCTTCTCGATCTTTTTTCTGTTTGGGGACATGAAGATGGAAGTGTGAATGCATCCACAGAGTACATTTATAACGAGCTTGAATTTGAGATCTCACTCTGGGGTTAGATGTCCAGGGTAATTTCAAAGGCATCTCCATTTTTGAGAACTTTTTCAGAGTTTACTGTTTGGAAATGATGTCTCTGACCAAAAGCAAATGGTGTAGTTGCTATTGCACAGAAAATTGCATTGGAATCCCTAAGTGGCATTGGCGTCGTTTGGTAGATCATTGAAGTGTATCTTCTTTATTAGGCTGAGAAACCCTGTGGCCGGCCACAAGTCACTCCACAAGAAGTATTTCCAGGGGCGGGAGTGATAGCCCAGCGGGTAGGGGCGTTTGCCTTACGTGCCGCCCGGTGCCGGCCCCGGTTCGATCCCCGGCATCCCATATGGTCCCCGGCGAGCACCGCCAGGAGTAATTCCTGAGTGCAGAGCCAGGAGTAACCCCTGAGCATCGCCGGGTGTGACCCAAAAACCAAAAAAAAAAAAAAAAAGTATTTCCAGCCACATGCAAAACAATATTCCTTTGGGTGGTTTTGGTGGCATCCCTTTTTAAAAGCCTAGGTGCTGCAGATCTGGGTGGAGCTGCCTGGGATGTTAGCGTAGTGACTGGCAGCAGGATGTTGGTCCAGTGGCTGAGCCAGAAATACTTGTTTTAGAATGCAAAAAACTTCACATGTGAGAAAAGAGAATTTTTTCAGTTGTCTCACGTTACTCAGAAATGCAGAGGTGACATTTGGCAACAACTTATCACATTCAGTTAGACCAGTTAAACATCATAATAGAAAGTATCTTGGGGGCTGGAGCGATAGCCCAGCGGGTAGGGGCGCTTTGCCTTGCACGTGGCCGGCCTATGCCGGCCAGGGTTCGATCCCAGCGTCCCATATGGTCCCCTGAGCACTGCCAGGAGTAATTCCTGAGTGCAGATCCAGGAGTAACCCCTGAGCATTGCCGGGTGTGACCCAAAAAAAAAAAAAAAAAAAAAGAAAGTATCTTGAATAAAAGCTCTTGGTTGTTTAATGATGATTAAAATGTATAGTTCTGCAATGCCCAAGAAGCCAATTGCCTGGCTGACCAGTTCATAAAACAAGTACTGGGAGGAGTCCATAGAGTGTGACTATATCCTCGTTGTAGCAATGTGCGTTTTAGCTTAGAAATTATATATCTGTTGTCTCTACTTAACTATATGTGTGATGTACACATGCACACACAACAGGCAAATGAATGTTTCAAATCAGACCTAGGGGAAAGTGCTCCCAAACATTTTCTATGATTAAAAAAACAAACAAAACATTGGGCATGATTTGTGTGCAAATTGACTGTCTAGGCTAAGTGTTGTCATCAGATTGTGACCTTGTTTGCTGTTGAAAGAACATGATAAACAAAGGGTGGCCCAGTTTACAGGTTTATTTTCCTTTTTTTTTCTTCTTATGGAGATGCAAAGGTCTTCAGCCAGCTTGTTTTCTTCCTGCTCCACACCAGTGGGGGGTAGCATGATTTTTTCATGACTCTGGGTCTGCTCTATAAATAAGCAGATTCAGTCTTTTTGTTTTAAATGTAATCAGCAAGATTACATTTGCATTGCTTGTAAGTGAATCACATAAGTGAAATTACATTGCCTGCATCTCATTTGGTATCATAAAATGTTATGGGATGCAGGCTGTTTTTCCTCCCACTAAAGTGTCTTGAGTTGGTATTAGGATGCTTGCTTTCATTTTCCTCTCAGTGACCAAATTTGTTGCATTCTACAAAGGTAGGGGCTCATATTTTCACTTATGTTACTTGCTAGAGAAAGACTCGTTTTGCTTTCTCTAGGACGAGCTTAGATATTGGTTCAGTAGGGGTAAATGGGAGTTTTAAGACTATCTCATGTTGTGTAGCAAGTGATTGCTAATCACTTTCTGTCGTTTGTGACAACTTCTGCTTACTAAGAGTAAATGCCAGTCACTCTTGGTTGGCAGTATAAAGCAATCAAACGTTTTCAGGCAGTTGGCTACAGAAAATGGTTTACATAAAAAATCAAAACAAAAACTGGAGTGAGGGACCATTAATTTTTGTTTGTGACCCTATGAAATTGGTATTGACGCAGGAGTTGTAATGGCGAGTCACAATGTTCATCCATGACTCCCAGGTTCTTCAATATTTTCAAGAATGATCATATTAATAAAAATGCTCAAACTCAAGAGTTAGAAAATAGAAAAAGTTTATTGGAAATAGAAAAGAAAGAAAAGGAACCCTCCTTGTAGGGGGAAATTCAGTATGGGAATAAATTAACTAAGGCTCTTCGGTGGAGTTTACAGGGAAACTGGGTCTGTGTTACAGAAAATGCAGGGAAGCTAAAGACAAGACTTTGCTGTTGAGACCCTTTTACTGAAAATTGGGCTCTTTGTGTTTCTTATCGGTTGACAAGAATGTCCCAGAGTATGCTAGGATCCAACAGATCCTTTCTTGTCTGACCATTTGCCTTAAGTGTTGCCCATTATCTTAGCTTGTAGGTGAGCCTAAACTCTGGGGCAGAATTTTTGTTGGACAATGGTTAACTCCCTGTTTATCAGAAAGAGCCCAGGAATTTTCAGGACATCAAAAATGTAGGGAAGAGCAATCAAGAGAGAGAGAGAGAGAAAGAGAGAGAGAGAGAGAGAGAGAGAGAGAGAGAGAGAGAGAGAGAGAGAGACTGCTCACAGCAGCTGGCATGAGGAAACAGAAACCTCTTTCAGTATTTTATCTGGATTTTTTGAGAAATTTTGAGAAATTCCTTAAAAACAGATGTCAGAAGTCATTTTGAGATTTCTTGTTTATTTTGTTGAAAATAATTTGCCATAATAATAATAATAGTTGCTGACTTTATCAGTTAGTAAATTCAGAGACAAGTCAACAGTGTCCTGTTTTACAAATCTCTTTTCCCTTCCACAAATAATTTTTAATTCATAGATTGTTAAGAGGCAAGTCTGAGGAAAGGTATGATTTCTTAGATAACCTCTGACACAAAGTGGTTTTCCCACAAAACCTCTATTTATTGACGCCATTATTGATAAGAACCCACGGGCAGCAGGCAGCTAATGGTGCCCTTCTGCCCTTTGTAAAAGGTAGAGTTTGCCTTCCAGAAGGCAAACGTTCCACTTAGAGCCATACTCTCACAGAGCATGAGGGTCGCTAACAGGCACTCTGGCTGTTTGGAAAGGAACATGTGTCATATGGATGTATAGCAGAGAGGAATGGGAAGAATTTAAGGTAATAAAAGAGTATTTAAAATATGGCATTGTACGAGCTTGTTTTCCTGCCCCCTCAAAAAAAGAAATCTTAAGGTCACCCAATGAAGAAGAAATGTGGACATAGTAAAATAGTTAACCTTTTCTAGTAAGCTTGGGCATGGCTGCGAGCCACCATGAAGAGAGACACTCCAGACCCACAGCTGTGCTGCCCGGCCCCATGTGGAAGCAGCCCATGGAGTTCCGGAGGGTGGTAAATGGCTCAGCCAGCCCTTGGCTGAGTTCAGCATAGCTCCTAGGGTTCATGCACATGTTCGGGAGCCATGCTGGCGGGACTTGGAGTGGGGATTTGGGGTCCTCCTCCCATTCCTCCACCACCATGTCGGTGGGCGTGGCTGCGAGCTCCCAGCCACCACAGCCAGCAACCCCAGAAGAAAGACACTCCAGACTCACAGCTGCGCTGGCATGTGGCCACTCAGAGGCCGTGCAACAGTCTTAGACAATAGAAGTAGAACCAGGTCCTTCCCAGGATCTTTCACGTTTATACACTGTATACACTTCTAGGCAGGTTTTCGTTCTGGACCGTCATTCCATTAGAGCCTAACAAGAAACAAGAAGCTAGAGGAACCCCCCACACAATGAGGTGAGTCATTCTCAACATTCGGACTCCACAGCTCCTCAGAGCTCCACCCAAGAGAAAAGCCATCTCTCCCCATTGTAGTTTATCAGTAAATGCACGAGCTGAGAGCCTACTTACTACTCTGAGTGTACCACCCACACGGCAGAGCCTGGCAAACTACCCTTGTCATATATATATTTTTACCCATGTCGTATTTGATATGCCAAATACCAGTAACAATTATAGACCTCATTCCAATGACCTGAAGGAATGGTTTGAGGCTCTTCATGTTCCTGGAGTGAGCAGATGCCCTTGGGCTACACTAGTTTGTGACAGGATGTATGGAGATGTTACTGGGTGCCCCCTCCAGCAAATCGATGAACAGCAGAAAGACAAGTGATACAAGACAAGTGATTTCTAATAAGACTTTGGAAGGAGCTGTGAAGTTTGGTGTTCTCACATTATTTTTATAAGAATTTTTTTCTAGAATTATTTTTCTAAGAATTATTTTTCTAGAATTATATTTCTAAGAATAGCCATGTGAAAAGAAATTAAGGGAATGACCTGATAGCTTCATTATTATGCTTTGTGAAGCTTACCATCCCTCCACACAAGATACAAATGACCTGTGCTCCATAGACTGGATTTTCACAGAAACATACTCCGCTAAGCGTCTGAGGATTTAGTTATAAAGATCATGCATTTGTTGTGGTCAGCAAAATAATACTCTAAAGTCATAAGGATGTAAATATTACTCTTCTCTTCATGGACTTTTTATTAATGAAAACTGTAGAGCTCTTTATTACTATTGCTGTGTGGTTTTCAAAGGAAGACAGTTGTGTGCATTGGGATCCTAGTAGCCTCTGCATCTGGAAGTTGAAGGTTTGAGAACTGCGTGTGTGACCACTGTGACTTTTATTTAAACTGGTCTCCTAGGCATACTTTTCATTTGTACTCATTTCAAGTTTCCTGAAAGCTCCTCTCTCTGTGAGTTGAAAAATTCTCTGGATATTATTTCCAAATCGACGAACTCTTTGAGTTAAAAAAAAAAAACAGAACAGGACAAAACAAAAACAAAACCAGTTTAGCTATAAAGATATCTTTATTTTCTATTTCATTCAGAACCATTTTCTCATTGAAAGAATTAACCATGCCTATCCCACTTCAAATGAGCAGCTGCACTTTTGAAACTGGATCCTTCATTTTGCCTGTAATTGTCCAAATGAAGAAGATCGGGTTTACTAACAATTTGAAAAGAATCGGTTATGACTAAAGCATTTTCATGTTTTTAATTTTTCTCCTTTTCCTTTTTTTTTTGGGAGTGCATTCCCAAGCTAGGAAAAAAAGAGAAAGGAACAGGGAATAAGGTAAAAGAGAAGATATAGAAAAGAAAAAGGAGAAAGCAGTTTATTAAGTGTGGTACATAAGACAGTTACTCACCTGGGAATAATTTGACACTGTGTTCAGCCTGAGAAAGACTATTGGACATAAATTACATGATTAATTACAAACTCGGAGTCTTCGTTTCCTGAAATAAATTTACTAGACTGAGTTAGAGAAATGCCTTTGCATGTGGAAGGCCCAGGTTTCAGTTATGTGCACTGCCTGGGTGTCTGAGCAAAGAGCTAGTAGTAGCCCCTGAGCATTGCTAGGTGTGGCTCAACCCCTCCAAGTAAATGAATAAATTCATTGTAAGAATTCACAAGTAGAGTGATAGTAAACACATGTCCATATGTATGTATTTGGTGATGTTTTTACTTACTCTTTTAATTTGACATCTCTCAGAATGCTTATGATACCTTTTAGGGTTTGTATTGGGCACATAGGAAGGAGTTTTGTGTTTTTATGCCGATAGAAATCATCTTCGCTCTTAGTTCTTTGTACCTTTCTGGCAAGATCAGAAAGGTCTTGTTAGTTTTGTTCAACAACATGCCCAACGGAAATAGTTCATTAATGAATTCTCATGATTGACTTTCTCCTTCTATTGACAGGACTTTTTATTTTTTTTTTAATTTTTTTATTATACCACCGTGAGATATACAATTACAAAGATGTTCATAATTGGGTCTCAGTTATACAGTGTTCCAGCACCCGTCCCTCTACCAGTGCCCCATTCCCACCACTAACGTCCTCACATTCCCTCCCACCCACCCCCAGCCTGCCTCTATAACAGGCACTTTTTTCTTCCTCTACCTCTCTCTCTCTGAAGGACTTTTAACCAGATCAATATCCTCTTCAGTAGAACGATCGTGGGTCACTGCCATGAAAGTTCTTATACACTTATCTGTCTCTCTCTCTCTCTCTCTCTCTATCTCTCTATCTCTCTCTCTATCTATCTCTCTATCTATCTATCTATCTATCTATCTGTCATATCTCATCTATCTATCTATCTATCTATCTATCATCTATCTATCTACCTGATCACCTATCTATCTACTTATTTATTTATTTATTTATTTATCTATCTATCTATTTATTTATTTATTTATTGCTTTTTGGGTCACACCCGGCAGTGCTCAGGGGTTACTCCTGGTTCTGCACTCAGGAATTACTCCTGGCGGTGCTCTGGGGACCATATGGGATGTCGTAACGAACCTGGCTGGACAGGCCAGCCGTGCTAAGGCAAACGCCCTACCGCTGGGCTATCGCTCCGGCCCCTATACACTTATTTAAACAGCAACTTTCTACTTGTCCATAGAAGTATTTGGAAAGTTGATTCAATAGTTCTTCCAAATGGTATAAGTACAATCAGCTTACAGATGGAAATAATTGCATGTTCCTTGGGTGACCAATGTAGTTTATTAGAGAGGTTTAGTTTTCGGCACTTGTTAAGTAGCCAATTAAAAAAATACTAACAGCTATGGTAGATTATTTTGCTGCAAATATGTTAAATCTCAGAGTAACTAGGCAAGGACATTTCTAAATGAACTTGGAATTTGCAAACATTATTATTGTGAAAGGTAGTTACTTGTCTTGATATAATGGTGGCTTTTTATACCTCTCAGGAGTCACAAACAAATGAAACTATACTTGTGTTTCCAGAAAGTACTTTTGAATTTTTATGTTTTACCTTATACAGTTATATATTTCCACCGTAAAATTTGAGCTAATATCCCTCTCCAAGGCAGAAGTATTCTTAAAACATAATCTTGTTTATAGAATGATAAATGTAATTGGGAGTTTTGGTATGAGTTGTTTATTTTATGTGGCATTCTTTTATTGAAAAGGGCTTAATACTTGTCAGTGCTCAGAGGCTGTTCACAGTTTGGTCCCTGATGTATGACTCTTGACTGTCCTTGGGAACCATGAAATGCTGGGGATTGAACCAGACTTTCCTGCAAGTGAAGCATGTGCTCCGTCCTTTGGAGCTAGCTCTGACCCATTCTCTCACTCACTCATCTTTCAGATATTCAGTGATTTCCTGTTATGGTTCAGGCAATTAAGCCACCACCAATGTCTGGTACTGATCAATGATTGAAATAACCTCACAAATTCCTTTTGGGGAAAATTATTCCATGTGTAGTGCCCTATAATGATTGAATTTCTGTATCAAGGGCATATACATCATTGGTATAAAGTCAAACATAGAATATAAAATTATGCCTTATCTTATATTTCCATTCTTTATTGTTTTGGGAAAAGCTGGAGGTTGTAAGTTCTGACTCTGTGGTCAGAATCACTTAGTAGTGCTCAAGGTGCCTGTACTGACTCTCTGACCTCTATCCCATGATTTTCATTTCTTAATCTTACTGATTTGCCCTTGTTCGACATTATAGGTAAGCTCCCTCCTCTCTCTTTAGAGCGTCTTTAGTTGTTAGGTTTTTTGTTGTTGTTTCCTTTAATTTCAGGACATACAGCCTAAGTTAGACTGAGAAACCAAGTTAGAAAGAGGCAGGTTAGCTCTGCCAAGCTGATACTCAATATATTGTCTTACTTAATTCCCACCATAACCCCTCAGAGATAGGTGGAATTATTCCCACTTTTTTGATAAGAAAAACCAAGGCTAAAAGAAGTTACCAGAGTGGTCTGAGTTTCCAGCAGGTCATTGAAATGTATGTGCTGGATCTATAGGTCTGTCTGTGAAGGAGGTAGCCCCAGACCTGTCAGTTAAAGTCATTTTAAGTTTTAGGTTTTGGGACTTGGGAATAGCCTAATTGCTCTTGTGGGAGCTCGAGGCCCAATGCCCAGTCACTGGCTGGTCTAATCCATGGTTCCCAGAGAACAGCCAGGTGTGACTCAGGTGGCCCCCTGCCTGCCTAACGCTGGTATGACCTTGGCAGACCCCAGCAGCTTTGCACTCTGGGCCCTAGTATATAGAACCTTCTGGCCCACAGCTGGTTTGAGTATTGCTGGATGTGGCTACCTGCCCCCACTTACACACCCACACCCCAGGTTCCCTGAACACTGTTTGGAGGTAACCCTCCTCTTAAAAAAAAAAAAAAAAAAGAATAAATAAAGGTTTGCTTTGAACCATTTTCTTTTCCAAAAACAATGCACATGATAAAATCATGTGGAACTGAAGTCATGAAGAAGCATGAAATAAATACAATCCAGATCCACAAACATATTTTTTGGAATAGTTTCAAAGATTGAGACTCTGAAAAGAAGCATGACCTGGGATGACTTTTCCCACTCAGAAACACAAATATGGAGGAATTCATTGCTACGGGCTGAGGGATCCCTGCTGAAGAGTGTGTGGACTGTGAGGCAAATGGAGTAGATCTCCGTCCCCTCATCTGTAAAATAGATTGATCCTGGCCGGTGAGTGCAGGTGGTCTTAAGGAGCCTTGCATTGCGGACATTCTAAAATTTTTGGCTCAAATTACCTCAGCATTCCTGTATTTGTCCCAGACATTTCTCTAAGACGCACTGGGATTGGAAGATTGGGAAAGGAAGAATTACGAAATGGGAATGTGTATAATTTTCACTGTTGATGACTTCCGTGGGGACCCTGGAAGACCCACACCATTCCTTCTCAGGGCCTCAGTGGAGTAGAGCAACTTTAAGAAGACAAAAATACCATTTTTTAACCTTCAGTAACATTTGCAATCCCATGAAAAGAAAGTGATTATCTTCGCGGAGATTATATTCAGGGGCTCATAAAATAGAGAAGTTACTGTGTTTTTTAGCTTTGCAACTGGGGTTCAGTCACCATCACTACACTAGTGGCCCTAAAGCAAACAAAAAAAAAAAAAGACATCCCTCCTCGCACACAGAAAAAAAGGCCTGATCCCAGGAGAATATTAAACATAGATGTTTAAGACAAGGAGATGATCCCTTGTCTGAGCAGCATGAAGAAACTGAGATTTCAGTGAAGAGGATTGGTCGCCATTGCTTATTGACACTGATCTCAAGAGTGTAACTCATGGCCTGAGAGAACAGGTTTAGAAATGAGTATTGGATTGCTTAGGTATCACTTGAGTATGGACCAGTTCTCAGGAGTGCCAGGTTCCTTTTCTTGTCTGTGTGTGCCAATAATGCTCCCCACCTGCTTTTGGGTACCAGAAAAATCTGTGAGTCAGTGTACTTTGGTAGAGTAACATTATTGAAGCGGTCACTGGATCAGCCACCAGGTGATGCAGCAGAATGGCCAACTCAGATGACTTGAGCTGAGGTCATTTCTGGGGGGAAAGAAAAGCCCATCATGAAAGAAGTGATTTGCAGCTGGTAGTGAGTGTGCGTGGCTCTGTGGTGGAGTCAGAGGGATGAGAATTGTGTCATCCTTCACAATGGCAGTGAGGACGGAACCTGCTGGGGTCCAGCCCAGCATTGCTGTAGAATCCTGAGATTGGTAGCATCTGTAGTTGGCGTGAAATGTGATTTTGAGAGTTAATTTTGAGGCTGTGTGGAGCACTATATACTTAACGAACACTTAGCAATGGGCCAGCACACGGTGTCAATCTAAGAATGTTTTAGTGGGTTCCAGCACTGAGTTTCTTGTCCTCAAGAAATAAAGATTGGAAGCAAGGCATACCAATGGTTGAACTCAGAAAAGGACTTTTGTTAAAAGAAAGGTAAATAATAGGCAAGTTCCTATATTAGGAAGGGCTTCCTAAAGAGGAATGTCAAAGAAAAGCAAAATCATCTCCCTCCTTTATATATCCCTTTTTAAAGACTATATGGGGTCAGCATTGATTATATCCCAAGAATGTTGGTTGTTAAATCAGGATAGAGGACGTTGAGATGATTATATGTCCAGCTCCTAGTAGGTACCCAGGTCATCTAGGCTATCAGATACCGCTTAGGTCACCCTTGTGACATTCCCTGTGATTTCTTTCTTTAGTACTATATCCTTATTGTTCCCTTTGCCCCCTCTCAAAATGAGCTGAGTGGATAAAAACTCCTCAGCCCAGCTGAGACGTGGTAGCCCTTTGTGGACACTCTTGAATTTGGGGGGGCGGAGTAAATGCAAATCACTGTGGTTTCCTGCACTGCAGCAGGTGGCGGGGCGCAAGAGGAAGAAGTGGTCCCTCGAACTCTTGAGCTGAGAAAGGCAAAGGGGAAGGGTCCTTAGGCTCTTTGAAGCATGGATTGTTGAGTTTCTGAAAATGGCTTAGGTTCATGTGGAAGCCTTGTCTGGGTGGAAGCCAGAGCTGCCTCTGGCGGTGAAGGGACTGACGTGAGGGTAGAGAACTCAGATGCGAACCGGATGGGGATTCACCAAATCCCATGCACGTCCGGCTTTCCCGTGGGGAACCAAAACTAGGAAGGATGTGCTTATTTATTTAGTTTTGGTAAATGTGGGGGCAAATAAGTGTGCTCAGGACTGCTGAGGCCACTAATCTGGTGCTGCCTAGGCCCTGCAGTACCAGGGATTATCCAGCACACCTGCAGCGCCTGGGGGCCTGCGAGGCTTGACCCAGTGATGCTTCATGGAATCAAGTGGGTGTCGGAGAATTCACTCAGGTTTTGCCACATGGTAGACAGTGTTTGAATCTGCGGCTACGGTGGTTAATGGTAGACACACGGTAGACATGTGTTTTAACCCATGTACAATTGACTCTGGTTCTTGACTTGGTATATCCTTTTATCCTGTTCCTTCGTTTTCTGTATAGTAGAACAGTAGTCCCCAGAGTCATGAACTCTTGTGCTAATGAGCACCTTACATTTATATATTTACGTCATTATAATATATGAGAACCACACGATCCTTTCGCAGGGTGTAAGCTCCTATGCGGTCGTGAGTACCGCGGAACTCACCCTGGTGGTGCCTCTTCTGAAGACAAGTGTGGTATGCCAGGTATCAAACCCCAGCGTCAGCTCCTTGTAAGCAAGGCAACGCCTACCCGCTTTCTGCAGGTACTATCGCTTACTTCCCCAACTGGTTTCGATTTAAAGACATTTATTTAAAGCAGAAATGTAATGTGAGACAGCATTGACAAACACAATACAAAAAGAAAAGGAGTATGGTGACAGACAGAGACAGAGAGAAGATAGAGGGACAAAAGAGCCGGTCCAAGAGGGAAACAGCTGCGGTGGAGTGTGAGTTTTTTTCAGTAGGGTTCTGGCTGGGAGGATTATTCCTAATTTCTTCTAATTGCTTTGGTACTCGCAAAGCCCCTAGAATATGTAAAAGAATTCCTGGTAAAGTTGCTTGTGTGCGGGCAGGCGGTAGGGAGACTGGGTACTCTTGATCTTCATATTCCTTATCTTTCAGTTCCTGACTCTTCCCAGAGAGATCTCATGCCTCTCCGGCCAAGCCGGCTTGGAAGTTCCTATTTACTTCTGGTTTACTTTTTAGGGCTTGCACCCCTTTCTTTTAGTCCTTACTATTCCTCCTAAACACCTACTTCCTAAATACCCACCAACACCATCCCACCCTGCCCTCCCACCTCACCAGATTCCATTAAGCACTCAAATATTAAGAGTA
>JAJIBD010033261.1:0-31401 GCA_021461705.1 Cryptotis parvus | reverse complement strand
CCATCTCCTTGTTAGTTCAGGACCGGTGCTCATTTTCTCTGTCAGGAGCCCTTCAATGTCTAACATGAGTCTTCTGCAATAGGACTAAACCTCTTTGAAAACTATTGTATAATTCAAAGAGATATTAAAGGAGGTTAGGGCTCTGTTCAAACTCCATTTCTGAACATGGGCGAAGTCACGCAAGCTTTTTTTTTTTTTTTTCACTAATGCAGAAAAGCTATGGGGACCTCTCCTTGTCTTCTTTCCTTTTACACACACACACACACACACACACTGCGCCACTTGCGCACTCACTTGCTTACGCATGCACACACACAGGCTGGCATATCTCAACGTACACACTGCTTTTTTCTGAAAGGCGCTCGACCAAATAAAAAGTTATTTTCTTTGCCTGGTATTAGTGTAAATATTAGGATGTTGCTAGTTCTTGAGTTTGCTTTGTATGGTCAATGAATTTTTATGATGGGATTTCTTCAGTGTGTTCACACTGAAATAGTAGCATGAGCAGAAGGAAAAGGAAATAAAGTAAGCCATTCTGATGCCTGGTTGGCACTAAACTAATTTTAAGATTTGATTTTTTTTTTTACTTAAAATGACGAGGGCAGATGATAGCCCAAGCGGTGCAGGCGTTTGCCTTGCGGCTGGCCTGTGCCGGCCAGGTTTGTTCCCTGTATCCCATGTGGTACCCTGAGCACCGCCAGTAATTCCTGAGTGCAACCAGGAGAAACCCTGAGCATCGCGGGTGCTGACCAAAGAAAAAAAATGAGATGACGACCATGATTCTGAAGCTGCATAAAGTCAAACATGTTTAGGTGGATAAACTTTTTGTTAAAATACGCTTTTTGGAACAATAATTTCATTTCAATATTATTTTTATTTTACTTCCGTTCATTCTTTTCACCTTCAGCTGTGTATTTACTGAGGTTTTACCCGATGGCTGTCAGGATAGACTTTTAACTCTGTTTTGCTGCTGTAACATTTTGTACTAAACATAGTAAAGGAACACTTGTAGAACCTGTTTTCATTCGGACAAAGAAAAAGTTGTGTCCCCCAATTTCATAAATGACTGTAGGGAACTTCCAGCACTTATTTGTGGCTAGAGAAGATTCTGGGTGAACAGTGAATCACAGAGTTAGTTTCATCTACAGCCATGTGAAAAATCCCAGGGATCAAATGGGAAGGAAGCAGGAACTGGGGTTTGCTTAACGAAGTCTGGGCAGCTGCAGGGGACCTTTTCCCCAGGGCACCACCACCTTAGGCGCTCAGACCCTTCCTCTGGGCACCTCTTGCTCTTTGAATCCCTGTACAGGGTAATTCCTGCACACAACCAGGATTTAGCTTAAACACTGGAAACACCACGTTGGCTCCATCTCAGGCCTCTGTCTTTGCTGCTCTGACAGTGAAGGCATGAGTGTGTCCCAGCCTAGAAGTGCTTCTCTGCACCCGCAGCCTCCTCGGGCCTGGCGTGTCTCTGCAGCAGGCTCTTTCAGCCCTAACTAACCCCCTTCCCTCCCCAACTTGATGTGGTTTGAGTGTTTATTTCCAGCCTAGTCACTTCCTAAGCAATTTATTTACTTCTCTCTGTATAAATACAGTCAATTTCCTTTTGTCTCTATGAAAGGTACTATTTTTATGTTATTATTATTTTGACTTTTGGGTCACCTGTGATATGTAGGGATTACTCCTGGTTCTGTACTCAGAAATTCCCTGCTGGTGCTTGGAGGACCATATGGGATGCTGGGGTTCGAACCCCTCGTGAAAGGCAAATACCCTGCCCACTGTACTATCACTCTGGCCCATATGATATTATCTCATAAATGTTCCATTTCTTAAGCACTTGTGGTTGGGCTTCTGGCAGGTAAGAGGTGCTAAAAATACTCACTGATTGATGTGATCCATATGATTTGATTGTGCATTGAGATGAGAGAAATTGCGATTGAGACCTGTAGATTTTCACTGGGATATTTCTGTCCTGCTGGGCTTATTTTGCCCAGTGAAGGTCTCTCTGATCAGATGCTTGCCCCCTCCCGCTTAGCAGTGTTCTGGGCTAGCCCCTGGCCTACTTCCCCAGTCCTTGGTGCCCCTGGCACAGAGGTTGGTGTCTTATAGTGGGCAAGTCTGATGTCTTATCACCCATTTCTGGTGTGTGTGAGAGAGAGAGAGAAATGGAGATAGAGATTTAGATTGAGAAAGAGAAGCATGCAAACGTATCAAAATAGAAACTTAAGTTATCTGGAAATATAAAATATTTAGTTTGAAAATTTCTTCAGCTCGATTGGATTTCCTAGCACATGCCGTTTTGCTCTTAATTTCCTCTTTATTAGGTCTTTATCAGCTCAGTTTTGTGATTCACTGTGAGTGCTTGGAAACTCCCCTTCTTCAAGCTTCAGTTTGCTCTCCAGAAACACTGGCGTCAAGTAGGTTAACCATCATTAATTCACCCAGCCATAGTTTGCTTCCAAACTCTAGGTAACGCATCTTTTGTTTAGCCCTGAGATGCTACGGTTAAGATGGTGACTAAAGTGACTAAAGGGTGGGAGTGATCATCTAGGGCGCCTGCGTGCTGCTGGCCCCAGGTCCATACCCTGCACTGCTTATGCTACCTGAGGCATTGTCCAGGTCATCACAGATAACAGTTCTAGGAATAAGCCCTTAGCGCTATCAGGTATATTCCTCACCCCAGTGTGACTTAGCTCAGAGTTTGTTCTTAAGCGGCGCTGGTGCTCTGAAGATGGTGCGTAGTGCAGAGTTGAACCTGTCCCTCTATCCTGTAGACTGCCGCCTGTCCCTCAGAATCCTGTAGACTGCTGCCTGTCTCTCCGTCCTGTAGACTGCTGCCTGTCCCTCCCGTCCTGTAGACTGCTGCCTGTCCCTCCGTCCTGTAGACTGCTGCGCATCCCTCCGTCCTGTAGACTGCTGCTGTCCCTCCGTCCCATATGCCGGGCTGCACCTGTCCCTCCATCCTGTAGACTGCTTTGCCTGTCCCTCCGTCCTATAGACTGCTGCTGTCCCTCTGTCCACTATGGGCTGCCACCTGTCCCTCCGTCATATAGACTGCTGCCTGACCCTCTGTCCTATAGACTGCTGCACTGACCCTCTGTCCTGTGGAGCTGCTTCCTGTCCCTCTGTCCTGTAGGAACTGCTGCCTGTCCCTCCGTCCTGTAGACTTTACCGCCTGTCCCTCTGTCCTGTAGACTGCTGTCCCTCCATCCTGCGGGCTGCTGCCATATCCCTCCGTCCTGTAGACTGCTGCCTGTCCCTCCGTCCTATAGACTGCTGCTTTGTCACACTCTGTCCACTAGACTGCTGCCTGTCCCTCCGTCCTGTAGACTGCTGCCTGTCCCTCGTCCTGTATTTTGCTGCCTGTCCCTCCGTCCTATAGACTGCTGCTGTCCCTCTGTCCTGTAGACTGCTGCCTGTCCCTCAGTACTAGCAGGCTGCCGCCTGTCCCTCCGTCCTGTAAGACTGCTGCCTGTCCCTCCCAAGTCTGCAGACTGCACCGCCTGTCCCTCGTCCTGTAGACTACCGCCTGTCCCTCGTCCTGTAGACCACCGCCTGTCCCTCGTCCTGTAGACTACTGCCATCCCTCCGTCCTGTAGACTGCTGCCTGTCCCACTCCGTCCTGTAGATACTTCCTGTCCCTCTGTCCTGTAGACTGCTGCCTGTCCCTCAAATCCTGCAGACTGCTGCTGTCCCTCTGTCCTGTAGACTGCTCTCTCCAGCTGTGGTCCCCCTTCTCAGAACCATTGGCTTGTGTGTCTTCCATGTGCATTCCAGCAACTTTTACAAAAAGCAATCTTTTCTGACCTTGGGAGAGAAAATTAAAGATGGAAGTGATAGGCAGGAGAATTTAATCAGAATGTGTGCTTTTATAAGCCTCTTTGAACATAATATTAGATGTGATGATTGAAAAATCCAGAATGAACAGGAAAGCCTTTTCTGTAGTCCTTTCATTTTCTGAGCAGAATGTCAAAAAATAATTTTGTATTTTTAATGGTGGTGGGAGGTGCTAAGAAGCCAGTGTTGATCTGAAGCACCTAAAGAGTTGGTATTATTTTTAATTACTTGGGCCCTAATGTAATATTATAAAAAACCTTTTGAAGAGGAGCTGTTTCATCTCAGATTTTGCCGAAAGCCCCATGTTCTTATTGAAAACCCCCACCCCTAGTTGCAGATAACCAGGGTGTCACCGCCACCCCTACAGTTAATGTCACCCATTTTGCTCTGAGGAGTTGGTTGCTAAAGAGCTCTATTTAAATTTGATTTTCAGTTTCAATCCTTTAGCATATCTATGGATTTGTATCCCAGCACTCTTGGAGCTAATTTCACTCTTGCTCTTTAAACCTGCTTTTGGGAGAAAGAGTGGAGCAAGTAGTCCACATCTCCAGTGGCCTTTGGTTGTTGGACATAAGCCCTTCATTGTACCACTTACGTGCTGTGAAACCAACCATGGAGAAATGTATTACCTTTCTGTGTTTTGTTTTCCCAGCTGCAAAGATTAGATGATAAAGCAGCGCCTGTCTCCGAAGAGGTTGTTGTGAAGGTTAAAGCAATATTACTTCTAAAGTGCTTAGGGTAGAATTTATATGAATAAATATGGACTCTTGTCATTGAAGATCTGTTTATGGTTTCTGCTTTTTTTTTAGTCTAAGCTGTACTCGGTATTGCTAGTTTTGATCAGTGATGTTAACAATGCAGTGAATAAAAGATCAGCTCCGTTTTTGTCTCTAATTGTTCCTCGAGTCATTATTCATAAACTTTTCCTGGCTGGATACTTCTGAACAGCATAAGCCTGTGTGCCTTTGCACTCCAGCCACTCAGTGGACGGCCCGTGTGTAGCTTGCAGGCGAAAGTCTGCGGAGCTGGGTGTCCAGTGGAGTGGTTCTGTACCGACACACAGGACTTGTTTTAAGGCTGCACTCAGGCCCTTGTGCTCCATCTGTGCGCCCAGCATGGTGCTGATGCCCTTTAACTTGTGCATTGAACTCTTATTAGGAATATCAAGAGTTTATAATAATGGCTAGATCAGAAGTGCAAAGCTTGAACTGGGGGTACAAAGATGATATTTAAAAAATGAAAAATAGATTATGGTTTGTAATCAGAGCTCTGTCTACAAATGATAGTTGAGTTACTTATCTTCCGTAAAATGGCTCAAGCCCTTTTTTTGGATAACTGGTATAAAATCAGATACATATACACCTGAAATCTAGGGTGTACCGCGACTAGCCCATACTTGAAAGTGCCGGACAGATTCCATGAGTAAGCATTTCCAATGGATCTTGTCTGTCAGGTGTTTGAGTTGTGTTTGAACCTGAGTTGTGTTTCCCTCTTTCTTTCTTAAAGGTCTGTCGAAACCCGAGATTCAGCTTGTTCAGCGTGTATTTATTTCTGGGGATTTGGTCACCCTGCGGTTCTCCGGCTCTGCTCTGTGCTCAGGATCAGTCCTTTGGTGCTGGGGTTTAGAACCTGATAGGTACCTTGCAAGTCGGGGTTCCTACCCACTGAGCTGTCTCTCTCACCCCCTCCAACTTATATTCTTGCTACTTTGTTTTATTTGGCAAAATGTGTGGGAAATTGCTAATGAGATTGCTAATGAAAAAGATCTCTGTAACTTTTTTTAGGAGAGTAGGTCATCATTATACTAGCGCAATTTTCCAGAGTTTTTTTGTGTTCAGCTGCTCTGGGTTTCAGATTTATGAGATCAGAAATGTGTAGGAAGTAAATATTTTTATTCAGGTCTGTATCAGGAGATCTCAAAAATAAAGTTACAGAAGAGTGCTTTAGAAGGTGGCATTGATTAAAAGAAAGTGTGGAGATACTACAAGTTGATATTTAGGGAGAATAGGTGGGGAACCAATTGAGGAGTGATAATTGGGCTGATGCTTATTTTTGAAGATTTCGCATATTCTTAGAATGATTAGAGCCTTTTACATGTCTTCGTTATCAAACCTCGTTTTAAAAGAATGATTCAATGGCTGGAAGATGGTAAGTCTGATGGGAGTCTTGGCTAGCGTGGGAAGCTGACCTAGGTTCCATTCCAGCATCCGTCTCGGTACCTCATTGAGTACTTGGAATAATTTCTGCAGAGCCAGGAGTAACTTCCAAGGCTCCTCGGGCGTAGTCTCAAACAAAACAATACAAAAATGATCCCAAATTGTTACGTTTCTCTACAAGACTCTGCTTTATGTCAAGAACTGCGTTAAGACCCCTCTCATGTAAAACTCTACTTCCTTTGGACCTGGTTTGTTGGGATGGCACTTTCTATTTTAGGTTCCTGAATCAAAGAATAGCCCAAAGACTTCAGAGTAATTGAACTTGCTCATGCATGAGGAAATAAGGGCACATCAGATACTACGTATTTCGTGGTCCTGTACCTGAAGGGACATTTTGAAAGAAGCAGCCTCAGATTCATTTTTGGAAGCCAGCAGAAAGACTGTATGAATAGCTTAAAATTTAAAATAAAGCTTGGTTTGCTATAGAGGACTTTATGGGTGTGTGCTTCGGGGACCGATATTTTGGTCTTGTCTTGCTTGCTCAGTAGCCTCTTGATTTTTAGCGAATCGGTGTCTTTTTTTGCATTTAAAGTCCCTGACCAGGCATTATGTGAATGCCTTTGGTAGTGTCCTTCTGTCCCATTCTCGACTATCTTTTCTTTTGTCCTTGTGGGGGCTGCTCCAGATCATGTTACAAAAGGGGCCCACAGTGCCTGGGATCAAACCCAGGTCCTCAAACTTTCAAGAAATGTCCCACAGACCCGACCCTGTTTATATCTGATTTGCTTGAGAGTAACACACATCTCAACCCTTAGAGATATTCCATAGGAGAGAATGTAGCTGGGAGACATCCGAGATAGGTGGGTGAGGAGAGAAGTGACTCTTCAGTGGATAAGTGAATGGATGTCTGGTGCTCTTTAAAGCTGCACCCTGCTAGCAAGGTAGATGTTCCTTCTCGGCTGCAGAGCCAGACTACATTAGCTGGTTGGAAATAAAAGTCTAAACATGTTTTTTCTTGGTAGCCACTTTCTCATTCTCATTACAGATTTATCACTGGCCTGCACAATTAGCATGGCCATAATTTTTTGTTAATGTTTTCAATCTGAAATTCGTTGCTAGGGATGCTGAATAGCCCTTTACTTTATGCTTAGATACAGAGACAGGGTATTTTTTCTTTTTGCTCTCTCATTTCTTTTTTAAAATAAGTTCCCTTTCCTGTACACTCCCTGAGGATACTGGTCTTGTGGTCCGTGAAAGTTTCACTTGCTTTTTGGAGCTGAGTTTGTTTCCATTCTGTGCATTCTTTGTTTGCATCTGAGCATTGCAAAGGCCACCTAAAATCGGATTTCTTTTTTTTTTTGTTCATATGGATTTATTCTTAGAATCTGTGCTGTATGTTAATTAGTGGTTTATGTTTGTTTGCTTTTGGCTTTGTTATTATTTATTTGACACTGTGATGGTGGAGGAATTTTGACAAGTATAAAATCAGTTATGATATACCTAGATTTCAAATGCTGAGTGTAGTTACTTCCATGAGTAGATTTAGGGACCAGAGAAATGGTACAGAGGATGAAATGTTTGCTTTCCATGCAGCCAAACTGGGTCCAATTCCTAGAACCGAACAACGGTCTCCTGATCTCCACTAAAATTATGCCGAGCGCAGAGCCAGGAGGAAGCCTAGGAGCCAAAATAAAATAAACAAAACCATAAGTAGATATAAAGATTCAGCGGAAGTGTGGCCATGGTCAGTGTGTGTTAACAGATTCTTTTTTAGATGCAAATCTATCTCCTGACTTTTATTCAGACTCTCCCTCCCTCCCTCCCTCCTCCCTCCCTCCTCCCTCCTCCTCCTCCCTCCCTCCCTCCCCTCCTCTCCCTCCCTCCCTCCTCCCTCCTTCCCTCTCTCCTCCTTCCTTCCTTCCTTCCTCCTTCCTCCCTTCCTTCCTTCCTTCCTTCCTTCCTTCCTTCCTCCTCCCTCCCTCCCTCCTCCCTCCTCCATCCCTCTCTCCTCCTTCCTCCCTTCCTTACAAAATGGCAAAACCAGCTAAACAGGAATTTGATTTTGAGGCATATTTCATATTAATTTTTAGATTTTGCGAGCTTGGGAAGATGTAGATTTTAAGATACTAGAAACAGAGCTAGTACCACTTAATTGACCACTCTTCTAGGCAGCTCTGAACTATTTCCTGGAAGGAAAAATCTGTTTGTTTCTCAGAAGATCCATTTCACCATCTTGTTTTCTTCCTTTTTCATATTTCTGTTTCCTTAAGCTCACTCCTACCAACAAAAAATTTTTGCTTCCACTTTAGGCTTTTGTATTTTGCTAGAAATGGAGACTGCGGAGGCTCTGCTAGTTTAGCTAGGCCAAGATCAGTAGGAACAGAACTATCTGCTTTTTCAGGTCTCCAAGCTAGTCAGCTGCCCCCGTTTTTATATGTGGAAAAGTATACTTGGAAAGTTTGTCTAATGTAGAAATCCCAACTCTGCAAAAGAGGAAACTCTTGGTTTTACTAGAACTTGCACTATTTGGGTATGCATATTTCTGTTCTATTTTGCTTTGAAGATTTTTCCACCTTCAATTTCTTTCTTTCATCTAGAAATATATATAAATAAGACGTATTTTTGCAGCCTTTAAATTTTCTTCCTTACCACAAATCAAGAACATAAGCCCCACTGTGTTTAAATTTTTTTTTTTGCGATTTTTTATTAAATAGTAATGTTCTTTACTCTAACTTTAAAAAATAAAGAAAAAATTAACACTATCATTTATTAAAGCAAACAGCTACATTTTCCAAGCTTGATATTAATGAGTTTGAAACTCTTAAGTGAGAATTAAACCCGTTGTGAAGGTCATCTCTTTCCAAAGACTGCAGAGCCGTTACCAAACACGGGCTCTACTAAAACTGGTTTATTTCTTTGTATAGACTCTGTAACTTTCCAGATTAAAGCTTTTGCTAATTCTTGAATTAGAAAGCTTTTTCCATCTTGCATTGAGCTATTTGGTGTTTCTACTGAATCACTAAGAAAAGCGACTTAATTTTAGTTCTGCATATTTGGGCCACAAACCTAGTTTCACACTAACTATATATTGTACAAGTAGTTTAAAATGTTCTTTTGCAAGGAGAATTAAATCTGAAATCAAGAGAAAAAAAATCAGTCTCCTGCTAGCTAAGCATTCTCTGCATGTTTTTCTAATTTCCTGAAAGGTTTAGCTTTTCTGTGACATAAACATTTTATTTGCTCTATTTCAGTCCTGAGTTTTGGAGAAGTATTTACTAGCTTTTTAAAAAAAATTGTATTTTTCTTTGTCTTGCCACTTCAAAGTAAACTATACATGCTTCTCAGTGATTTTTAATATCACGAAACTATATCTGTTTCTTTGGTTTATAGTGTGTGTGTGTGTGTGTGTGTGTGTGTGTGTGTGTGTGTGTGTATTTTTTCTTTTTGGGTCAGACCCGGCAATGCTCAGGGGTTTCTCCTGGCTCTGCACTCAGGAATCACTACTGGCGGTGCTCGGGGGACCATATGGGATGCCGGGGATCGAACCCAGGCCGGCATGGGCTGGCCGCATGCAAGGCAAATGTCCTACCCACTGGGCTATTGCTCCGGCCCTCTATAGTTAGTATATTACATAAAGGTATTATTTGTTTATATTTTGTAGAAGCGTTATTTTTTGCATATGGCTTTTGCCTGGGTAGACAGGCAATATAAGGAGGAGAGGAATGTTCTGTAGAGATGAAAAATGGGGGATATGTGAAGGAACGGGAGGGGGGGACTCTAGCAGATTACTCATTAGATCATAACTCTTTCTTGCAATTATGAAGTCCCTGACCTTGGGGCTGACTTTAGCTCAAGAGAGGCTTAGCATCCTAAACAGCCATCAACATGGAGATAAGACAAATTGTGCTGTTAGCTTTCTGGAAATCACATACCAGCGCTCCATACCAATGAATCCAGCCTGGGAAAGGATCAGAGTAGCCATTTTTGATACATTGACCTGCTGTAATCTCCGGAAAGGAGCAATTTGTTCGGCCTTCTTAGGTGATTCAAAACTTTAGGTTTGTGTTTCACTGTGTGTGGAGAACATTCCTGTGGCAAGCAGGGACGAAGAACTGGCTTGTGGGAAATATAAGAATATCTGAAATGGCGATTGCCCAAAGGTTCACCATCTGTTAGTGTCTAGGGCCTTACCATATATTGGGCTCAGATTCCGACTTTTTGTAGGTTAACTTGTTTTCACTTTGTTCTTAACCCTCACATTCTGGGGCACAGCTGGTAGCAAAGAAACCTGTTTGACCCAGCACTCCCAGAGAGCAAGGCTGGGACGGGCATGTGTTGGGAGGAGCGAGCTAGGAAGCCCGTTAACCCCTAGAGGATATTCATTCCTGATTCCTCCCGAAAGCTCTGCACAGAGGAATCAAATATTTGCCCCTGGTGAAATAATGAAAGACTTGGGTTTCTTGTCCAACAAGTGGAGTGAGCCTTCCCCTGCCCCTTTTCCCAAGGTAATCCTGAGAATCAGAGGAGAGAGAATCAGCTCCTGGGAGGTTGTTTGCTCTGGGTCTTGCCCCCCTCGGTGGCGGTGGGCTGCTGTGTTTGCATCTCTCCATCTTGGCCCGGCCACGATGCTGATGGCAACCGGCACGCTCCACTGTTTATCTTGGAATTTGATACTATCAGCTTGCAGCCAAACTGGGACCTTTACTGCTCAGATTGTTTGTCATTTGTTGTTAATTATCTGTTGCCATAAATTCTGCACTTTGAAGGAAAAAACAGTTAGGGGATGTTTTAAAATAGTTCCTCTGACATGGATTTGGGGCTTCGTTTTTTTTCTGGCTTTTCATTTTTCTTCATTTTTCTTAGGACAAAAGATGGGGTTGCAGACAGGGACGAGAGTCCTTGTCCTTTGGGCAACTTGTCAGGAAATGCAGTGCCTTTCCTCTACACACAGCCTTATAGCATTCACCCTGAGCTGTGTTTGTGGGAGGTGATACCTGGCTCCTAGGTAGAAAAGAATTTAACTTTACGAAGGGGGTTTTATTTTTCCTGCCATAGTGAGATTTAGTGAGCTGGTTTCCCCCCCAACCCCACCAGTTGGGTTTTTTTTTTTGCCCTCTGGAAGGTTGTTAAGGAAAAGCAGTCTTGAGTGAAAAGCAGCTTCTGCTTACCTGCCTTTATGAGGTGTTTATTTTGTTAAGTGTAGAATTAGAAAGAGCTTTCTGGCCATTAGTTGTGTCCCCACACTCGGCAGGGAAGGTTGAGTCACCTTATAAACAAACAGCCCTGTTTTGTGAGGTGCTGGACCAGGACCAGGGGCTAGTTGGAGCCCCCCTCCTGACTTTATCTCAATGAAGCCTGAGTGAGGTTCAGTTGATGTCTAGGCAAATTGAAACACGGGAAATGAACTCATTGGGGAAGTTTCAAAAACAGAATAAATGAAAGGAAGGTATCGCCAGCATCCAGACTCCCCTCCTGACCATTGGAATGTACTTGCTTCCCTCTTTACCACTAGCGTTTCTGCTTACCATGCAGAGATTGTAATACAGGCTTTAATAGCGACAGTCAAGACTGGAGTAGATGATGCTCTGTTCTTGGTGAAGCTGTTTGCTCTGTATCTGTGTGCTCTATGCATTGTTGTGATGGGAAGTCTTATAGTATTATTTCGGTTCTTCGTGATGATGTCTAAAACATTTACATTGGTCCTTCAGCAGAGTTTTGAAGGTGGTCCTTGCCTGTCATCACTGTAACTTTTTGTTCCTGTTAAATTGAATGTCTGCTACCCACCCAAGCGTCCATGCTTAAAACTCTTTAGGGTAGCGCTGTCTCCCAAGAGATCTCCCACATTGGAAGGAGAATGAGTGTATGTTAGCTGAGGCTTTCAGTGGGTTGACAAACACTTCCTTCATCTCAGACCTGCTGCCTGGCTCAGAAATGCTCAGAGATGGGTCTTTTCTGGACTTGTGGAATTTGCTTGCATCTGTTGCCTTCACTTTCCACAACACCTAAAATGAGCTTTCCAGGCTTCTAAGAAATCCTGATAACAGAATTATCCTAAAATCAAATAGTGTTTCACATATTCTATTTTCTTTTTCTTTTATTCTCTTTCTCTCAATATGTTTTCCAAATATGAAGGTAGGTGTGTGCGTGCTATTTTAGAACACGGTACATTCAGACTTTATTATTTAAGAAATGAGTATTGAATCAGTTTCACACTTAAGGAATAGTTTGAGTATGAGAAAAATGACAAGAGTTTTTAGGAAAATGTACCTAGGACTGCTCTGGGGAGGCTGGGAAAGGGATTTAACACTTTGGATTTTTTGAGAAGCCATTAAAACTCTGATGGGATCAGGTTACCTGTCTGCACATCTGAAACACGAGACTCTGGCTCAAACCATGCAATTGAGTTAAGCTAAAAATTCAAGTTCCCTCATCCCCACTCCACATCCCTCCCCACAGGGCTGCTGGGTAAGACTCATTGTGGATTGCAAACCGATTTCCTTTGAAGAGCAAGACTACAGTGAGGTTTTATGGCCAATTTAGCGTGTACAGTGGTGCAGCCAGACATTTGGCAGCAGCTAGCGCCAACTTTGGTGATCTGTCCACCGAGTTTTTTCCCAAGGTCTTCAATCCTGCCTGAATTTGGAGAGCTGACTCTGAAGGGGAAGCTAGGATATGTCCATCTGACATTTTAGGCATGCCTCCTGAGTTGTTTATTTTTTAAATTTTTTGAGTGGAAGGGCCTGAGAGGGTGTTGGGAAGCAACGGGTGATGGCGACGACCCTAAACTTGGAGGCTGTGAATGATGGTGACCTCCAGGCTCTCCACTAACACCCCTGCCTCCCTCTGTCTTCCCCTCACCTTTGGGGGTGCGCTGGCAAGGACTCCCCACTCCTATCTTTCTATCTCCCTCTCTAAAATGGGTGGTGACCCATTCTGTCAACTCAGACTGTTTACAGATAATGCTTTTCCTTAGTACAAGTTTTATAACTATTTTCTAATTGCTTGTGTGCCGTTTGTCTTCTCAACTGTCTGGAGGCAGCACTTCTGTCCTTATTCATTTACTTTCACCTGTGTCACAGCACTTGTCATAGGCTGGGTGCATGCGGGGCATTCTCTCTACCTGTTGGGCAAATGGATGAAAGTTGAGTTTCAAGGACTTGAGGATTCAAGGGAAGCTAAGAGCTGCCCCAAGAAGTGGGCACTCCTGGTAATCATTTGGGCGATTTAGAGTTGATGCTATATGTGGCTTTAAAAGGGTAACTTATTTAAGTCTCCCGTGTTTTTTTCAGGATGGGGCTGGATGAAGCTTCAGAGTGAGTATTTCTGAGACTCCTACGCTAATGCTGTCATCTCTCCTGCCTTCAGTTGACCCTTGACATTAGTGAACTCTAGTTCCTAACATAGGAAGTCTATTCTAAGGTTTCACTTTTAGCTTGGCCCCAGCAATTTGGGTTTCCTATATTCCCTAACTTAAAAGCTGAGGAATTAGAAAGTAAACTGTTTTAACTCAGTCACTGCTTATTGATCCTGTTTGACATCAGTAATTATTGGATAGATGCATGACATCAGTTAGGATATTTCAACCTGATTACTGGGTGTCTGGCTGACAGTTGCCCCTATTATATGGCCTTACCCGAAATGGAAACCTGGTCATCTTCAATCAAGGAAATAGTGCATCTTGCTTAATGTGAACCAATTTTTATTCTCTGTATGTGCTTTAAGCAGCTTTACTTTTGTTCAAAGTAGTAAATTCTCAAAGATCTTAGAGAATAATTTACAGAAATATCAACTGGGTTCAGGCAGATAAAACATTGTAACAAGAATTGGTATTGTATCGCCAAGAAATCTTGTACTTTTTTGGATTTAAAGGAAACAAAATTTAAAGTATGTAATGTGGGGCGGAGAGATAGTACAGTGGGCATTTACCTTGCATATGGCCAACCTGGGTTCGAATCCCATATGGTCCCCCTGAGCACCACCAGGAGTAATTCCTGAGTGCAGAGCCTGGAGTAATGCCTGAGCATACCTGACTATGTAATGTAGTTCTGAGTATCGGTGACTAAACAATAAAACCTCATGAAAACCAAATGATAGGGCCTGGAAGCTATAGCACAATGGGTAGGGCATTTGCCTTGCATGCGGCTGACCTGGGTTCTGTTTCTGGCATCTCATATGGTCCACTGAGCACCGCCAGGAGTGATTTCTAAGTGCAGAGCCAGGAGTAACCCCTGAGCATTGCCAGTGTGACCCAAAAACCAAAAAAAAAAAAAAAAAAGAATGAAAAGAAAGAAAAAGAAAAGAAACTAAATGATAAACAAGAATCTTTATATAAAAGGTCAAACTTAAATAATTTTTCCATTGGAGTAAGTTTAAATGGGAGGTAAAAGAATAGAGATTTGCACTGGGTTTGTTTCAAATGTTCTTCAGGGAATTAAAAAAAAAAATTTTTTTCCTGTTAGAGTCATACCTGGCAGTGCTCAGGGCTTAACTCCTAACCTGCTCTCAGAGATCAACCCCAGGATCAAACCCAGATAGGCACAATTACAAGACACATGCCCTACCCACTGTGCTATCATTCTGGCCCCCGAATTTTTTTAAAGTAGCCAACTGTCTCCCAGTTTTCTTCAAAACCGTTTCTTTGTATCTAATATCGGGTATAGTTGAATTAGGCTTTCTGGACTTGTCCTTTGGCAGTCGGACCTAATTGAGTTTCTGCAGTTGAGTCCTGGGCTGTATTTGGGGAGCTTTTTCACCCCTACAGGTAGGACCTGCCTCTTTGATAAGTCCCTTTAGCAACTGGCAGTGACATTGTTTAGGTAAAGTATGGTTTAGTAATTGAGGAGTCGGTGCTCCTTAGGATAGGAAAATCTTTCTTTAAAATAGAGAAGACACCAAAATCCACATGTGCAATTTAAATGAGCTTGTATTCTGCATTATAAATATGCATCGGATGCCAAGTAGAAAACCCGGAACACTCTCTCAGGATGCTGTTAGGCCAAGCGAGGATCTCATTAGGGACAGCTTCAAAGATCAGTTCCTCGTGTCCATAAAAACAAGTGTAAAATTATCTGGTGTGCGCCTGCTGTTGCTGTTGCCGTGTTGCATTATGCATGATTCTAGACTGAACAGAAGACCCAGGCTGCACAGAGTTACAATGTATGGGGTTTTCTCCACACTTCCTGATGGGTGGGGGATATCTCTGTATATGTTCTGGTGCTGAGTCCTACATTTTTAGGAAACTTTATTGGTGTGTTTGAGTTAATGGAGGGAACCATATATAATCTGCTCTTGCATTTTTGATGGTTTGGAGTTAGTTCAGAAAGGCACAATAAAGGTCTGAATTGTTTAGACGAACAACCAGTATATATTCAGATTTATGGTCTAGGGTTGCTCATGTAGGAATCAGATTAGCCACAAATGTGTCGGATTTATGTAGAATTGGGGGGCGTTTGTTTCTACTGTTCTTTCCTCCATTTGGTCTCTTGGTTAGGTTTCAACAATAAGTGTGACTTTGAAGTGAATTAAGATAAGGTGATCAGACTACAAGTTTTAATAAGTAATTTTAGATTCACTGCCTAAAGTCATTCTGGGTGTGAAGGGTAGAGTAACATGACTGAGAACATGGACTTTTGTTACTGGATTGCCGGCATTTGAGCCCGCACCTGCCTTTGCTTTCTGTGTGACCTTGAGCAAGAATCTTTTACTTCACTGTGTTCATGCCTGTGAGGATGCAGGCTTAGAAACTAGCCGTTGTGATGGTACAACCAGTTGATTTACATGAAGCATTTAGGGCTTTGTTGGAACTCAGGAAAACCCACCGTAGTGTTTGCTTGTACTGGTGTCAGTATCATTAGCAGAAGATCAGAGAAGAATGCTATGTGATGTGCTCAGAGGCTGACTTCTAAGCATGTGGTGAGCAGAATTGGTGAGTGCCACTCAAACATATATAGTAGCCACGTGTCTTTTGCCCCAAATCCCTCAGGAAATAAGGTAAGGAGATCTTGGGGAAAAGAGTAAGGCATAGCAAAGAAAGAGACAGCTTTCTTCTAGTTGGAATAGAGGAAAGTGTCTGCAGAATCTCCCCCACACCAGTTTCAAAGATTTCAGGCTTAGAGCAAAACAAATAAACAAACAAACAAAACCAAAATAAATCCAAAAAACCCTTATGGGAGAAAAAGCCAAAGAGTGGTCTTCCACAGATCATATAACTTAAATTCTCAAACCATCCAGCACTGGCTCCCTAAATTGTAAAAATTACATTGGCAAATCTAAGAGCCCATCACTGATGTCAGTGTTGCTTCCTGGGATTGGATGTCATGAGGGCAGGAGTGGATGCTGACTGATCAGATTCCCTGCATGGCTCATAGTCCCCATAATAAAATTCATCTTATACAAATCACCAATCTTCAACATGTAGTTTTTTCTTTATTCTTGTCCACATGGTAATTTTTTCCTAAACTTAAATTTCATCATCTTTAGAATCACCCCTGCAACAAAGAGAGTCTCCAAGCTTTGGTCCTTGCCAGTGTTGCTTGCTTCAGTTTCCTCCTCTCAAAATTTGAAGGAAAACGCCCCTGCCATCTCTTGCCACTCACTTGTCACAAGCTATAGAGTGGTTTGTTGGCTTCTCATCATTTGGACCTTAGGGGACAGACTCCTCTCACACCTCTGCTTGGAAATGAGAGCCTGTAAATGATTTGAATCAGGGAAGAGTCGTTTGATTTAATGGGGTCATAGAAGCCATATATAATACAGGACAGGAAGGAGATGAGCAGGTTTGAGGGAAGTTGGATATCATTGAAAAATGTTTCTCTCTGGGGCCAGAGAGATCACAGTGGGAGGGTGCTTGCTTTGTATGTGGCCCACTGGGTTTGAGCCCTGGTACCCCAGATGTTCTCCCACGCCTGATTCCTGAGTGCAGAGCCAAGTAAGACCTTAACACAGCCTCGTGTTCCTCTTCGAGGCCTTTGTCCCACACCAGAACAAAGAAAAATGTTCACATCAGTGAGTCAATAAGTATTTTTTGGACATGATCATGAGAAGCAGGAGTTGTAGCTGTTCTACCTGTCATGTTACCCTAAATCTTAGCATGGTATCCAGAACAACTAATAATAACTAAGAGATAGAGAATTTAATTCTCTAATTCTTGAATCTAGCCATTTGAAAATGGCCAGAATGTTAGTTTTTGAGAAAACTTGAAAGACCTTGGGGTCTTCTCCTTAGATTAAGGAGACAATGAAGTGTGCCTAAATTAAAAAAAAAAACTAGGGGCTGGAGAAATAGCCAGCGGGTGGGCGTTGCTCCTGCGCGGCGACTATGCCGGACGGTCGATCCCGGCTCCTATAGGTCCCCGAGCACCGCCAGGAGTATTCCTGAGGTGCAGGCCAGGGGTAACCCCCCACAGGGCATTGCGGGGGGGACCCAAAAGCAAAGAAAAAGAAAAAGAAAAACAAAACGGATGAAACAGTCGTGTGTGCTTTATATTAATAGAATGACAAGGTGCGTATTTTTTTAATATTTTTATCGAGGTACCGTAATTTACAAAGCTGCTAGTAGCACCACAGTTTCATAGTCATTCATGAACAAATCCCATGTGTACAACATTCTGATATCAATCCCATCACCAGTATCAGAAACCACTCCTGCCTGGGCTGGGACTATAGGAAGTGCCAAGGATCAGACCAGGCCGCCGCCGCATGTAGGACAAGCACCCTAACCACTTTGCTGTCACTCTGGCTCTGCCAAGGTGTAATTTAAAAAAAAAATAATTGTGTGCTATGCTGACTGAATGGAAAGCACGAGGTGTGCCAATTGGCAGCCAAGAGAAGAGAGGTTGAGTACCATGGTCAAGGTCCATAGCATTTCTGGTTTTCTAGGACTGTGTTTTTCTTTATGACAGAAAATAAAGTTTTCTTAAGGTTTAGGGGCAGACAATAAATCCTAAGTGGAAGTGAGGAAGAATTTCTTCTGGATCTAAGAGTCTGTCTTTTGGAAGCTATTCGGTTGAATTGCATTCGCTTTTCAGTTACGCTTACTCGTTTTCAACCCTAGATACTATAATACATGGTAGTCAAAGTATCTTCAGCTCTGATTCTTCTCCCAAACATGAAAGAAAGTAGGATCTCTCTAGGAAGCATCTTCGTTTAAAAGGAACTAGAGAAACTTTTTTTTTCTCACTGGTAGATCAATCATTACTTCATTTCGTAAGAATCTCTTGTGTCATGCTTGTGACCCGTGGTTGTTCTCAAGTCTGACAGCCTGTCTGGGCCTCAGAGCTCCAGAAACCACTGCTGTTTCCTGCTCTGAGCCTATGAGCACTTGGACAGCAATTGCATTTTTGCTGGGATGTGGGGATGAGATGCGCAGAACCATATGCCGTGGGATTGGAGAATGGTTTCCATTCCAAACAAGTCAAATGGTTTCTGGCCCACTGCTTGCGCTGTGTGGAAATGAGCTTCTCGATCTTTTTTCTGTTTGGGGACATGAAGATGGAAGTGTGAATGCATCCACAGAGTACATTTATAACGAGCTTGAATTTGAGATCTCACTGGGGTTAGATGTCCAGGGTAATTTCAAAGGCATCTCCATTTTTGAGAACTTTTTCAGAGTTTACTGTTTGGAAATGATGTCTCTGACCAAAAGCAAATGGTGTAGTTGCTATTGCACAGAAAATTGCATTGGAATCCCTAAGTGGCATTGGCGTCGTTTGGTAGATCATTGAAGTGTATCTTCTTTATTAGGCTGAGAAACCCTGTGGCCGGCCACAAGTCACTCCACAAGAAGTATTTCCAGGGCCGGGTGATAGCCAGCGGGTAGGGCGTTTGCCTTGCCGCGCCGGCCGTGCCCGGCCGGGTTCGATCCCGGCATCCCATATGGTCCCCGAGCACCGCGACACCGCCAGGAGTAATTCCTGAGTGCAGAGCCAGGAGTAACCCTGAGCATCGCCGGGTGTGACCCAAAACCAAAAAAAAAAAAAAAAGTATTTCCAGCCACATGCAAAACAATATTCCTTTGGGTGGTTTTGGTGGCATCCCTTTTTAAAGCCGAGGGTGCTGCAGATCTGGGTGGAGCTGCCTGGGATGTTAGCGTAGTGACTGGCAGCAGGATGTTGGTCCAGTGGCTGAGCCAGAAATACTTGTTTTAGAATGCAAAAACTTCACATGTGAGAAAAGAGAATTTTTTTCAGTTGTCTCACGTTACTCAGAAATGCAGAGGTGACATTTGGCAACAACTTATCACATTCAGTTAGACCAGTTAAACATCATAATAGAAAGTATCTTGGGGGCTGGAGGCGATAGCCCAGCGGGTAGGGCGTTTGCCTTGCATCGCGGCCTATGCCCGGCCAGGGTTCGATCCCAGCGTCCCATGGTCCCCTGAGCACTGCCAGGAGTAATTCCTGAGTGCAGATCCAGGAGTAACCCCTGAGCATTGCCGGGTGTGACCCAAAAAAAAAAAAAAAAAAAAAAAAGAAAGTATCTTGAATAAAAGCTCTTGGTTGTTTAATGATGATTAAAATGTATAGTTCTGCAATGCCCAAGAAGCCAATTGCCTGGCTGACCAGTTCATAAAACAAGTACTGGGAGGAGTCCATAGAGTGTGACTATATCCTCGTTGTAGCAATGTGCGTTTAGCTTAGAAATTATATATCTGTTGTCTCTACTTAACTATATGTGTGATGTACACATGCACACACAACAGGCAAATGAATGTTTCAAATCAGACCTAGGGAAAGTGCTCCCAAACATTTTCTATGATTAAAAACAAACAAAACATTGGGCATGATTTGTGTGCAAATTGACTGTCTAGGCTAAGTGTTGTCATCAGTTGTGACCTTGTTTGCTGTTGAAAGAACATGATAAACAAAGGGTGGCCCAGTTTACAGGTTTATTTTCCTGTTTTTTTTCTTCTTATGGAGATGCAAAAGGTCTTCAGCCAGCTTGTTTTCTTCCTGCTCCACACCAGTGGGGGGGTAGCATGATTTTTTCATGACTCTGGGTCTGCTCTATAAATAAGCAGATTCAGTCTTTTGTTTAAAATGTAATCAGCAAGATTACATTTGCATTGCTAAGTGGAATCACATGAGTGAAATTACATTGCCTGCATCTCATTTGGTATCATAAAATGTTATGGGATGCAGGCTGTTTTCCTCCCACTAAAGTGTCTTGAGTTGGTATTAGGATGCTTGCTTTCATTTCCTCTCTGTGACCAAATTTGTTGCATTCTACAAAGGTAGGGGCTCATATTTTCACTTATGTTACTTGCTAGAGAAAGACTCGTTTTGCTTTCTCTAGGGGAGCTTAGATATTGGTTCAGTAGGGGTAAATGGGAGTTTTAAGACTATCTCATGTTGTGTAGCAAGTGATTGCTAATCACTTTCTGTCGTTTGTGACAACTTCTGCTTACTAAGAGTAAATGCCAGTCACTCTTGGTTGGCAGTATAAAGCAATCAAACGTTTTCAGGCAGTTGGCTACAGAAAATGGTTTACATAAAAATCAAAACAAAAACTGGAGTGAGGGACCATTAATTTTTTGTTTGTGACCCTATGAAATTGGTATTGACGCAGGAGTTGTAATGGCGAGTCACAATGTTCATCCATGACTCCCAGGTTCTTCAATATTTTCAAGAATGATCATATTAATAAAAATGCTCAAACTCAAGAGTTAGAAAATAGAAAAGTTTATTGGAAATAGAAAAGAAAAGGAACCCTCCTTGTAGGGGGAAATTCAGTATGGGAATAAATTAACTAAGGCTCCTTCGGTGGAGTTTACAGGGAAACTGGGTCTGTGTTACAGAAAATGCAGGGAAGCTAAAAGACAAGACTTTGCTGTTGAGACCCTTTTTACTGAAAATTGGGCTCTTTGTGTTTCTTATCGGTTGACAAGAATGTCCCAGAGTATGCTAGGATCCAACAGATCCTTTCTTGTCTGACCATTTGCCTTAAGTGTTGCCCATTATCTTAGCTTGTAGGTGAGCCTAAACTCTGGGGCAGAATTTTTTGTTGGACAATGGTTAACTCCCTGTTTATCAGAAAGAGCCCAGGAATTTTCAGGACATCAAAAAAATGTAGGGAAGAGCAATCAAGAGAGAGAGAGAGAGAGAGAGAGAGAGAGAGAGAGAGAGAGAGAGAGAGAGAGAGAGAGAGCTGCTCACAGCAGCTGGCATGAGGAAACAGAAACCTCTTTCAGTATTTTATCTGGATTTTTGAGAAATTTTGAGAAATTCCTTCAAAACAGATGTCAGAAGTCATTTTTGAGATTTCTTGTTTATTTTGTTGAAAATAATTTGCCATAATAATAATAATAGTTGCTGACTTTATCAGTTAGTAAATTCAGAGACAAGTCAACAGTGTCCTGTTTTACAAATCTCTTTTCCCTTCCACAAAATAATTTTTAATTCATACTTGATTGTTAAGAGGCAAGTCTGAGGAAAGGTATGATTTCTTAGATAACCTCTGACACAAAGTGGTTTTCCACAAAACCTCTATTTATTGGCGCCATTATTGATAAGAACCCACGGGCAGCAGGCAGCTAATGTGCCCTTCCTGCCCTTTGTAAAGGTAGAGTTTGCCTTCCAGAAGGCAAACGTTCCACTTAGAGCCATACTCTCACAGAGCATGAGGGTCGCTAACAGGCACTCTGGCTGTTTGGAAAGGAACATGTGTCATATGGATGTATAGCAGAGAGGAATGGGAAGAATTTAAGGTAATAAAAGAGTATTTAAAATATGGCATTGTACGAGCTTGTTTTCCTGCCCCTCAAAAAAAGAAATCTTAAGGTCACCCAATGAAGAAGAAATGTGGACATAGTAAAATAGTTAACCTTTTCTAGTAAGCTTGGGCATGGCTGCGAGCCACCATGAAGAGAGACACTCCAGACCCACAGCTGTGCTGCTCGGCCCCATGTGGAAGCAGCCCATGAGTTCCGGAGGGTGGTAAATGGCTCAGCCAGCCCTTGGCTGAGTTCAGCATAGCTCCTAGGGTTCATGCACATGTTCGGGAGCCATGCTGGCAGGACTTGGAGTGGGGATTTGGGGTCCTCCTCCCATTCCTCCACCACCATGTCGGTGGGCGTGGCTGCGAGCTCCCAGCCACCACAGCCAGCAACCCCAGAAGAAAGACACTCCAGACTCACAGCTGCGCTGGCATGTGGCCACTCAGAGGGCGTGCAACAGTCTTAGACAATAATAGAAGTAGAACCAGGTCCTTCCCAGGATCTTTCACGTTTATACACTGTATACACTTCTAGGCAGGTTTTCGTTCTGGACGTCATTCCATTAGAGCCTAACAAGAAACAAGAAGCTAGAGGAACCCCCCACACAATGAGGTGAGTCATTCTCAACATTCGGACTCCACAGCTCCTCAGAGCTCCACCCAAGAGAAAAGCCATCTCTCCCCATTGTAGTTCATCAGTAAATGCACGAGCTGAGCCCTACTTACTACTCAGAGTGTACCACCCACACGGCAGAGCCTGGCAAACTACCCTTGTCATATATATATTTTTTTACCCATGTCGTATTTGATATGCCAAATACCAGTAACAATTATAGACCTCATTCCAATGACCTGAAGGAATGGTTTGAGGCTCTTCATGTTCCTGAGGGTGAGCAGATGCCCTTGGGCTACACTAGTTTGTGACAGGATGTATGGAGATGTTACTGGTGCCCCCTCCAGCAAATCGATGAACAACAGAAAGACAAGTGATACAAGACAAGTGATTTCTAATAAGACTTTGAAGGAGCTGTGAAGTTTGGTGTTCTCACATTATTTTTATAAGAATTTTTTCTAGAATTATTTTTCTAAGAATTATTTTTCTAGAATTATATTTCTAAGAATAGCCATGTGAAAAGAAATTAAGGAATGACCTGATAGCTTCATTATTATGCTTTGACGGAAGCTTACCATCCACTCCACACAAGATACAAATGACCTGTGCTCCATAGACTGGATTTTCACAGAAACATACTCCGCTACAAGCGTCTGAGGATTTAGTTATAAAGATCATGCATTTGTTGTGGTCAGCAAAATAATACTCTAAAGTCATAAGGATGTAAATATTACTCTTCTCTTCATGGACTTTTATTAATGAAAACTGTAGAGCTCTTTATTACTATTGCTGTGTGGTTTTCAAAGAAGACAGTTGTGTGCATTGGGATCCTAGTAGCCTCTGCATCTGGAAGTTGAAGGTTTGAGAACTGCGTGTGTGACCACTGTGACTTTTATTTAAACTGGTCTCCTAGGCATACTTTTCATTTGTACTCATTTCAAGTTTCCTGAAAGCTCCTCTCTGAGTTGAAAAATTCTCTGGATATTATTTCCAAATCGACGAACTCTTTGAGTTAAAAAAAAAAAACAGAACAGGACAAAACAAAAACAAAACCAGTTTAGCTATAAAGATATCTTTATTTTCTATTTCATTCAGAACCATTTTCTCATTGAAAGAATTAACCATGCCTATCCCACTTCAAATGAGCAGCTGCACTTGAAACTGGATCCTTCATTTTGCCTGTAATTGTCCAAATGAAGAAGATCGGGTTTACTAACAATTTGAAAAGAATCGGTTATGACTAAAGCATTTTCATGTTTTTAATTTTTCCTTTTCCTTTTTTTTGGGGGAGTGCATTCCCAAGCTAGGAAAAAAGAAAGGGAACAGGGAATAAGGTAAAAAGGAAGATATAGAAAAAAAAAAGGAGAAAGCAGTTTATTAAGTGTGGTACATAAGACAGTTACTCACCTGGGAATAATTTGACACTGTGTTCAGCCTGAGAAAGACTATTGGACATAAATTACATGATTAATTACAAACTCAGAGTCTTCGTTTCCCTGAAATAAATTTACTAGACTGAGTTAGAGAAATGCCTTTGCATGTAGGAGGCCCAGGTTTCAGTTATGTGCACTGCCTGGGTGTCTGAGCAAAGAGCTAGTAGTAGCCCCTGAGCATTGCTAGGTGTGGCTCAACCCCTCCAAGTAAATGAATAAATTCATTGTAAGAATTCACAAGTAGAGTGATAGTAAACACATGTCCATATGTGTGTGTATTTGGTGATGTTTTTACTTACTCTTTTAATTTGACATCTCTCAGAATGCTTATGATACCTTTTTTTAGGGTTTGTATTGGGCACATAGGAAGGAGTTTTGTGTTTTATGCCGATAGAAATCATCTTCGCTCTTAGTTCTTTGTACCTTTCTGGCAAGATCAGAAAGGTCTTGTTGAATTTTGTTCAACAACATGCCTAACGGAAATAGTTCATTAATGAATTCTCATGATTGACTTTCTCCTTCTATTGACAGGACTTTTATTTTTTTTTAATTTTTTATTATACCACCGTGAGATATACAATTACAAAGATGTTCATAATTGGGTCTCAGTTATACAGTGTTCCAGCACCCGTCCCTCTACCAGTGCCCCATTCCCACCACTAACGTCCTCACATTCCCTCCCACCCACCCCCAGCCTGCCTCTACAACAGGCACTTTTTTTTTCCCCTACCTCTCTCTGTCTCTGACAGGACTTCCAGATCAATATCTCTCTCAGTAGAACGATCGTGGTCACTGCCATGAAAAGTTCTTATACACTTATCTGTCTCTCTCTCTCTCTCTCTCTCTCTCTCTCTCTCTCTCTCTCTCTCTCTCTCATCTACTCTCTCTCTCTATCTATCTATCTATCTATCTATCTATCTATCTATCTATCTATCCATCTATCAGTCGACCGATCTGACTATCTATCTACTTAGTTCTTTATTTATTTATTTATTTATTTATTTATTTATTTATTTATTTATTTATTTATTGCTTTTTGGGTCACACCCGGCAGTGCTCAGGGGTTACTCCTGGTTCTGCACTCAGGAATTACTCCTGGCGGTGCTCTGGGGACCATATGGGATGTCGATCGAACCCGGGCTGGCACAGGCCGGCCACGTCAAAGCAAACGCCCTACCGCTGGGCTATCGCTCCGGCCCCTATACACTTATTTAAACAGCAACTTTCTACTTGTCCATAGAAGTATTTGGAAAGTTGATTCAATAGTTCTTCCAAATGGTATAAGTACATCAGCTTACAGATGGAAATAGTTGCATGTTCCTTGGGTGACCAATGTAGTTTATTAGAGAGGTTTAGTTTTGGCACTTGTTAAGTAGCCAATTAAAAAAATACTAACAGCTATGGTAGATTATTTTGCTGCAAATATGTTAAATCTCAGAGTAACTAGGCAAGGACATTTCTAAATGAACTGAATTGCAGGAAACATTATTATTGTGAAAGGTAGTTACTTGTCTTGATATAATGGTGGCTTTTATATACCTCTCAGGAGTCACAAACAAATGAAACTATACTTGTGTTTCCAGAAAGTACTTTTGAATTTTTATGTTTTACCTTATACAGTTATATATTTCCACCAGTAAAATTTGGAGCTAATATCCCTCTCCAAGGCAGAAGTATTCTAAAACATAATCTTGTTTATAGAATGATAAATGTAATTGGGAGTTTTGGTATGAGTTGTTTATTTTATGTGGCATTCTTTTATTGAAAAGGGCTTAATACTTGTCAGTGCTCAGAGGCTGTTCACAGTTTGGTCCTGATGTATGACTCTTGACTGTCCTTGGGAACCATGAAATGCTGGGGATTGAACCAGACTTTCCTACAAGTGAAGCATGTGCTCCGTCCTTTGAGCTAGCTCCTGACCCATTCTCTCACTCACTCATTCTTTCAGATATTCAGTGATTTCCTGTTATGGTTCAGGCAATTAAGCCACCACCAATGTCTGGTACTGATCAATGATTGAAATAACCTCACAAATTCCTTTTGGGGAAAATTATTCCATGTGTAGTGCCCTATAATGATTGAATTTTGTATCAAGGGCATATACATCATTGGTATAAAGTCAGAACATAGAATATAAAATTATGCCTTATCTTATATTTCCATTCTTTTTTATTGTTTTGGGGCAAAGCTGGAGGTTGTAAGTACTGACTCTGTGGTCAGAATCACTTAGTAGTGCTCAAGGTGCCTGTACTGGCTCTCTGACCCTGCTATCCCATGATTTTCATTTCTTAATCTTACTGATTTGCCCTTGTTCGACATTATAGGTAAGCCCCTCCCCTCTCTCTTTTAGAGCGTCTTAGTTGTTAGGTTTTTGTTGTTGTTTTTTAATTTCAGGACATACAGTCTAAGTTAGACTGAGGAAACCAGTTAGAAAGAGGCAGGTTAGCTCTGCCAAGCTGATACTCAATATATTGTCTTACTTAATTCCCACCATAACCCCTCAGAGATAGGTGGAATTATTCCCACTTTTGATAAGAAAACCAAGGCTAAAAGAAGTTACCAGAGTGGTCTGAGTTTCCAGCAGGTCATTGAAATGTATGTGCTGATCTATAGGTCTGTCTGTGAAGGAGGTAGCCTCAGACCTGTCAGTTAAAGGTCATTTTAAGTTTTAGGTTTTGGGACTTGGGGAATAGCTCGAATTGCTCTTGTGTGAGCTCGAGGCCCAATGCCCAGTCACTGGCTGGTCTAATCCATGGTTCCCAGAGAACAGCCAGGTGTGACCCAGGTGGCCCCCCTGCCTGCCTAACACTGGTATGACCTTGGCAGACCCCAGCAGCTTTGCACTCTGGGCCCTAGTATATAGAACCTTCTGGCCCTCACAGCTGGTTTGAGTATTGCTGGATGTGGCCACCTGCCCCCCACTTCCCCCACCACACCCCAGGTTCCCTGAACACTGTTTGGAGGTAACCTCCCTCTTAAAAAAAAAAAAAAAGAATAAATAAAGGTTTGCTTTAACCATTTTCTTTTCCAAAACAATGCACATGATAAAATCATGTGGAACTGAAGTCATGAAGAAGCATGAAATAAATACAATCCAGATCCACAAACATATTTTTGGAATAGTTTCAAAGATTGAGACTCTGAAAAGAAGCATGACCTGGGATGACTTTTCCCACTCAGAAACACAAATATGGAGGAATTCATTGCTACGGGGCTGAGGGATCCCTGCTGAAGAGTGTGATGGACTGTGATGCAAATGGAGTAGATCTCCGTCCCCTCATCTGTAAAATAGATTGATCCTGGCCGGTGAGTGCAGGTGGTCTCTAAGGAGCCTTGCATTGCAGACATTCTAAAATTTTTTGGCTCAAATTACTCAGCATTCCCTGTATTTGTCCCAGACATTTCTCTCTAAGACGACTGGGATTGGAAGATTGGGAAAGGAAGAATTACAAATGGGAATGTGTATAATTTTCACTGTTGATGACTTCCGTGGGGACCCTGGAAGACCAATAATTCATTCCTCATAAGCGCTCAATGGAGTAGAGCAATTTAAGAAGGCAAAAATACCATTTTTTAACCTTCAGTAACATTTGCAATCCCATGAAAGAAAGTGATTATCTTCGAGGAGATTATATTCAGGGGCCAGACATAGTAGAGAAGTTACTGTGCTTAGCTTGCAACTGGGGTTCAGTCACCATCACTACACTAGTGTGGCCCCCTGTGCATCATAAAAAAAAAAAAAGACATCCCTCTCACACACAGAAAAAAGGCCTGATCCCAGGAGAATATTAAACATAGATTTTTAAGACAAGGAGATGATCCCTTGTCTGAGCAGCATGAAGAAACTGAGATTTCAGTGAAGAGGGATTGGTCGCTTTCATTGCTTATTGACACACTGATCTCAAGAGTGTAACCGTGGCCTAAGAGAACAGGTTTAGAAATGAGTATTGGATTGCTTAGGGTATCACTTGAGTATGGACCAGTTCTCAGAGTGCCAGGTTCCTTTTTCTTGTCTGTGCTGTGTCAAATAACGTTCCCCACCTCCTTTTTGGTACCAGAAAAAATCTGTGAGTCAGTGTACTTTGGTAGAGTAACATTATTGAAGTGGTCACTGGATCAGCCACCAGGTGACAGCAGAATGGCCAAATCAGATGACTTGAGCTGAGGTCATTTCTGGGGGAAAGAAAAGCCCATCATGAAAGAAGTGATTTGCAGCTGAGTGAGAGTGCTTGGCTCTGTGGCGGGAGTCAGAGGGATGAGAATTGTGTCATCCCTTCACAATGGCAGTGAGGGACGGAACCTGCTGGGGGGGCCAGCCCAGCATTGCTGTAGAATCCTGGAGATTGGTAACATCTGTAGTTGATGTGAAATGTGATTTTTGAGAGTTAATTTAAGGTTGTGTGGAGCACTATATACTAATGAACACTTAGCAATGGGCCAGCACACGGTGTCAATCTAAGAATGTTTTAGTGGGTTCCAGCACTCAGTTTCTTGTCCTCAAGAAATAAAGATTGGAAGCAAGGGCATACCAATGGTTGAACTCCAGAAAAGACTTTTATTAAAAGAAAGGTAAATAAGACAGGCAAGTTCCTATATTAGGGGAAGGGCTTCCTAAAGAGGAATGTCAAAGAAAAGCAAAATTATCTCCTTTTATATATCCTTTTAAAAGACTATATTGGGTCAGCATTTATTATATCCCAAGAATGCTGGTTGTTAAATCAGGATAGAGGACGCTGAGATGATTATATGTCCAGTTCTAGCAGGACCCAGGTCATCTAGGCTATCAGATACCGCTTAGGTCACCCTTGTGACATTCCCTATGATTTCTTTCTTTAGTACTATATCCTTATTGTTCCCCTTTTGCCCCTCTCAAAATGAGTTGAGTGATAAAAAACTCCTAGCTCAGTTGAGATGTGGTAGCCCTCTTTGTGGACACTCTTGAATTTGGGGGCGGAGTAAATGCAAATCACTGTGGTTTCCTGCATTGCAGCAGGTGTAAGGTATAAGAGGGAAGAAGTAGTCCCTCGAACTCTTGAGCTGAGAGGCAAAGGAAGGGGAAGGGTCCTTATGCTCCTTGAAGCATGGATTAAGGAGTTTCTGAATGGCCTGAATGGCTTAGGTTCATGTAGAAGCCTTGTCTGGGTGGAAGCCAGAGCTGCCCTGGCGCGGGAAGGGGACTGACGTGAGGGCAGAGAACTCAGATGCGAACTGGATGGGGATTCACCAAATCCCATGCACGTCAGGCTGCCCCATGGAGAACCAAAACTAGGAAGGATGTGCTTATTTATTTAGTTTTGGTAAATGAGGGTGCAACAAGTGTGCTCAGGACTGCTGAGGCCACTAATCTGGTGCTGCTCAGGCCCTGCAGTACCAGGGATTATCCAGACACACCCCTGCAGCGCCTGGGGGCCTCGAGGCTTGACCAGTGATGATTCATGAATCAAGTGCGGTGTCGGAGAATTCACCAGGTTTTGCCACATGGTAGACATGTGCCTTAACCCTGTCAATGGGTCAATGGGTAGACACGGTAGACATGGCCTTAACCATGTACAATGACTCTGGCTCCGACTTGGTATATCCTTTTTATCCTGTTCCTTAGTTTTCTTTGTAGCAGAACAGTAGTCCTCAGTGTCATGAACTTCTGTTGATGATTACCTACATTTATATATTGTCATTGCAATGATATGACAACCACCACGATCCTTTTCGGTGCAGGGTGTGCTTCCCTTGTGGTCAGGAGTACTTCAGGAATCACTCCTGGTGGTGCTCGGAAGACAGTGTGGGATGCCAGGTATCAAACCCCAGTCAGCCTCTTGCAAGGCAAACGCCCTACCCGCTGTACTATCGCTACTTCCCCAACTGGTTTTATTTAAAGACATTTATTTAAAGAAATGTAATGAGAGACAGACAGACAAACACACACAAAGAAAGAGACAGACAGACAGAGACAGAGAGAAAGATAGAGGGACAAAGAGCGGTCCAAGAGGGAACACAGGGTGGAGGAAAAGCAGTAGGGAATGGCTTTGGGAGATTATTCTCAATTTCTTCTAATTGTTTTGTACTGCAGTTCTCTGAATATGTAAAAGTTAATCTGGGTGTTGCTTGTGTATAGCATGGGTAGGGAGACTGTACTCTTGATCTTTCATATTCCTATCACCTTTTCAGTTCCCTGGACTCTTCCCAGAGAGATCTGCTCTCTTCTCTGGGTGCTGCTTGGATGTAGTTCCTTATGACTTTTGGCTTACTTTAGGGCTTTGCAATTTCTTTTTAGTCTCATTATTTCCTAAATACTCATTTCCTAAATATCCACCAACACCATCCCACTGCCCCTCTCCCACCACCAGATTCCATACACTCAAATATTAAGAGTACTTAGGTGAAGGTCCATTTTTTTTGAGCTTTTTGGGTCACAGCTTGTAATGTTCAGGGGTTATTCCTGGCTCTACACTCATGAATCACTCCTAAGCAGTGATCAGGGGACCATATGGGATGCTGGGGATCAAACTAGGGTTGACCACATACGAGGCAAACACCCTAGTATGTGCTGTACTATCGCTCCAGCCCAAGGCCCACTTGCTTTAACAACAAAAGCACTGGTATGGGTCTGCCAGTGTGACAGAGTGACTTCTCGTCCTAATTTAGTGTTAATGGGGCCCAGGCAACCAGGTTTCCCAGTTGTCCATCTCAGAGAGACTCATTAGACAGATTAGACAATTTTTTAAGAAATAGGTCCTGGAGAAGAAAAGCTTTCTGGGACCCAGGGACTACAAACTGTTTAAGAAAACCAGAAAAATAGTGGCCTTGGCATAAAGTTATGCACCGGTGATTTCTCTTCATGAGGCTTGAGTCAGAAATTAGAACAGACCTTTTCCTTTGGGCCATTCTGACTTTTGACTTGAAGTAGTTTCCCCAGACTCTGTTGTTTTTTAGCAGAAACAATGAAGAATTTTAAAAATTGAGCCCCTGTGCCTAGAACTTCACAAGTAACTGTCTTTGCATAACCTTTAGCTGCTTGAAACAACTCCCTCTTTTGTTGTAAATCTGGCAATTACAAATATAACTCAGAAGCTTCTTTCCCTTTTTTGACTTTCAGGCCACATCTGGGGTGCACAGGGCTTATTCCTGGCTCTGTGCTCTGGTCATTCCTAGCAGTGCTTAGGAGACCTTTTGTGGTGCTGTGGAATGGATCTGGGTCTGGTACATGCAAAGCAAGCACCCTGCCTGCTGTACTGTCTCTCCCGTGCAATTCAGAAGTTCCTTGAACCCACATCACTCTTCCTAAATTGTGGAAGTAGCTCTCTGAATTTTGCATTTTAAAATGTTGGTCGTGCATCAACATGGCGGTAACACTGGGACTTGAGAAGTGTATTTTCCTTCTCAGTGGTGCATTCTGAGACTGTAAGAAAAAATACACATTGTTACTACTTTCCCCCTAAAATAACCCTCTACCTTTCTGCCTCTGAGTGTGTGTGCCCTGTGCCTGTATGTGTGTGTGTGTGTGTGTGTGTGTGTGTGTGTGTGTGTGTGTTTCCCCGAAGAAAACAGACATGGTGCTTTTAAAAAGTAGTTTTCATAATGTGGGTAGCGGCAAATGGTGTTTTGATGGAACAGTGAATTTTGGGAGTAAATGGTGCAGGAGAAGATGAGAAAAG
>JAJIBD010033260.1:0-19242 GCA_021461705.1 Cryptotis parvus | reverse complement strand
CAAGATACTACAGAGGGTAAAGTTTAATTTGCATTTGGTCAACCTTAGTTTGATTCCTGGCATTATTATATGCCCCCTGAGCATTATCAAAATTTATCCCTGAGAAGAGAGAGACAGGGGAAAGGCCTGAGCACAGCTGGGTGTGTGGAGTGTGGTTTTGCCTGGACCATTAATTCATGGGTTCTGTCCTCCATGACTTGTTGATTAGCTGGTTTATTCATGGAATCTGAATCTGGGGAGTAAACGCAGCCAAAGGAGTAGTCCAGCAATGAGAAACTAAGCTAGCATTATTGATTGGAGTCAAATACATTTCCGATGCCTCATTATTGTAGCAGTACTTTGCTCCCTGGTTGTCTTAGGGCCCAGAAGGTTCCCCAGGGTTTGGGGGCAGCATATGCCTAACAGAGCTCCTGCACTGCTCTGTTTTCTTGTTCTCTCGCTAGACACACACACACACACACACACACACACAGTGCATGGGGGCTTTTCCTGTGTGCTCTATTTCAGGGTTCTCCAAAGAGCATCTCTCTTACAGTAACTCTAACCTTGGTCCCACGTTTCTGTTTCTTAATTGCAGTTGTGCAGCTCTGTTATCTATGCTGTCACTCAAAAAATTAGGGGCAAGGGTAACATCCTTTCCTGTCGGGAACGCCGCGGGTTCCCCAACAGTGTCAGGACAGAGGTTCTCTTCTACCTCCGAGGATGCCGGGAGAACAGATGAAAACTCACGAGTCTGTTGCAGTTCCAAAAATGGCTTTTAATAGTACAAAAGCTCTTCCACAGCAATCCAATATAAAGAACAAACTTTAGCTCTGGTCCAAACTTAGACCATACAAAAGAGCCTAAATCTCCCACCAAAGAGAAAGGGATCTCACCCAAGCTGAGTCCTACCCAGAAGGAGCAAAACGCCAAGGAGCAAAAGGCCAAAAGCCAAAAGCCAAAAGCCAAAAAGCCAAAAGCCACAGGAGCCAAAAGCTGAGGAACCCAAAAGGCAAAAGGTGAAGGGGCCTCAAGTCAGCCCCTTATATACACCAAAGTAATCAAACCGGAGGGGCATGTCAACAAAGAACTCTAAACAGAATGTAGTGCCACACCTTATTGCAGGTATAAACAAAGGTTATGCCAAGGACTAAGGAGATTATCTCTTATGTAAAACACTGGAGAGAGAGAGGGCTGATATAAAGTAATACATCTTAACTTCATGAGCTTCATGTAATCTAGATGGTACCCACAAGGTCCTTCTTCTTATTATTAAATGCACCAGGGTGATTCTGAGTATCTTGTTCTCGTGTACTGAAAGGGTCACTCTTGCCTGCTTAGAGAAAACTAGTATGATCCTTCCTATAGTCTTCCTATAGTCTCAGCGTAGCCAGGGTGGTAGTCTCCTGGTAAATTCTAACTGTCCCACGCTGGGTGCAGTGGGTATAAAGAGGAGCTGTGCCCAATCTAGAAAACACAGAAGTCTTAGTAGATGTGTAAGTCAGAAGTTATTCAATCAAGGTGACTTCTGTAACTGCCACACCCTCTAGCAGTGTTTACATAGAAGAGAAGTCTCATTAGAATGAACCTTAACTTAAATAGATTAAGCTGGGAGTGGGCAAAACAACAAAACTCCCAGAATAGCTAAACCTGCCCTCCAACACTTTCCCTTCTCTGGTTTCTCAGGGATCATCTCTATGTCCAAGGATGATTCCTAACAGAGGCAGAACCCATTAGCTAACTATACTCCCATAATGCCTACTCTGTGGCCTCATATCTGATAGGGAGCAGAACAAAGCCAGAACTCTGTGCATTGAAAGCTCTAAGCACCAGAGTCCTACAGATGCTACTAAATTAGCATGTGATTTGGTATGATTTGTATATTATTTTAGAGTCTTGTGAATATAATTGTTTTCTAGTTGAATTAATAGTACTTGCTTATTCAATTTTAGAGAGCACTGTGTTTACTCAGTAGAAGTTGTTCATATATACTATCACATTCAAAATTACTGAGTAGCAGATTAGGTTGACTCTAGAGATATGTTTAGCTCCATTATTACCGAGTAATAATAGACAATAAAATTCAAGTTCTAAAAATAAAGCTTTTTTCTTTAGATTCAAGTTTTTGAGTGGCATCTATGAGAGCTCATGGACATTTGTGCTCTGTAATTATTTAAAGGGTCAATTGTATATATATATATTTTGCCTTTATGTACCTATCACCTCCAGGCTATAATACAGCTGTAGTCCATTGAAGTAATAAATAATAATTATAACTATCTCTGATACATAGGGCAGAGATGTTACAAGTCTCCCTATGCTCAGCTGATCATAAGGCATCCTGGAGGGAAGGCAGGTTATAGCCCTGGCCCACCATCCCAATAAAACCTCGCAAGAAGCCAGAGTAACCCCCACCCCATGTGGGCAGTCATCTCCAATGTCCGAAATCCACAGCTCATCAGAGCTCCACCCAAGAGAAAAGTCTATCTTCCCTGTTGTGGCTCATCAGTAAAATGCACACACTGAGAGCCTACTACTGAATGTATACCACCTGCATGGCAGAGGCTGGCAAGCTACCTGTGATGCATTTGATATGTCAAAAACCAGTAACAATTATAGACCTCATGACCTGAATGAATGGTTTGAGGCTCTTCATGTTCTTGGAGCAAGCCCTTGGGCTACACTAGCACGCAATAGGATGTATGGAGATATTTCTAGTGCCTCCTCAAGCAAATCGATGAACAATGGGAAGACAAGTGATACAAGTTATACTGTCCCTGATATTTTATGATTGTGCTCTGGGAGTTAGTTAAGTCTATGTGTAACCTTCCAGGAAAGTGCCAGTCCAATCTTGTTATGCACTAACATACTTACAAAGAGAAATCGTGTGAGTTGGTGTTAAGAAGTTGTATGTTAGGAGGTAATAATTTAACATGAGATCTTTTTACTTGGAAAATAGTGTGCTCATCACTGTATCACTGTCTTCCCTTATATCATCGATTTACTTGAGCCGGCACCAGTATTTTTGTCAAAATTAAGTCAAGAACTAGTAGTGTGTCATATTAGTTTGCTATAAGCGAGATGATCAGAAACCTGAAAATCTTTATCCTTGGTTGAAAATAACATTTACTTTTCAAACATTAACTATGTCTCCTGCCTAACATTTATGGTCTCAAAAGTGAGCTTCTTGAAAAGACATCTTTTACCAGTCACTTTTTTATTCTCTTCCATTTTTCCCTGGAATCTTAAATTATTTCTAGCTTTATGTTAAGTGATACTATAGGATACAGTCCAATGTTCTAGCTTTGTGCTTTTTCCCTCCCAGTACAAACATTCTCCAATTGCTATATCTGTCATTACTGCTTTTCTCCTGTTATTTTCCTATTGATCTAGTTTGACCTCCTCAAATTTTTAATCTTGGCAAATCTTTATGTTCCATTGCCCACTAAATTCTTCATAATAATGACACATGTATCACTGTTTCCCTGTCCTCCTGTTGTTCATTGATTTGCTCAAGCAGGCATCAGTCACATCTCCATACGACCTGTCACAAGCAAGTGTAGCTCAGGGGCATCTGCTTGCTTCAGGGACAGGAAGAGCCTCAACCATTCTTCAGGTCATAACTGAGGTCCATAATTGTTACTAGTTTTTGGCAGAACAAATAAAACATGGGTGGCTTGCCAGATTCTGCCATGTGAGGTGGTATACTCTGAGTAGAAAGCTCTCATCTCAAGCATTTACTGAATGACACATGTATGTATCTACAAAAAAAATTCAATTAAGGTAAATTTTGTTTACGTACATGTAAAATTTATTTTACTATATAATTGCACAGACATATTCAATCAATGTAAAAGTAAGAGAAAAGAAACTATTATTTGGGAACCACAGACAGAAATAAAAAATATCTTTATAACATTTACCTTTCATAATTATATCACCAATACCTTTTGCTCTGATTGTTATTATAAATTGAATTTCAAAAGTTTAGGGCTTTTGAGGTAATAAGGCATCATTACAAAGTATTGTGTTTATGCATAAATCTCCACTTCAAAATCTCCAACAAATTAGTATTTATTCTTTCTCAACACTTCTAATATTCACATGTATTTTCTCTGAATATATATTTTTGTACTTTGTAAAATGTTAGCCATGCTAAAGATATTAATTCTAAAGGATGATCATTGTAAAAGGGATGATATTGATCATACATAATTCACCCTTAGCTAATGTACATTTTTCTCTTTAGACAATATGGGTACTGGAGGGAATGAGTAATAACTTCAAAAATTTCTGAAATGAAAGATGAGGATTAAGAAGGGTCAGATATTATCGTTATTAAAAAATCAGTAAGATTTTTAATAAGTCATAATAATATCCATCTTTTACATGGATTTTTATTGTTATTAAAAATCAGTAACTTTAAGAAAATATGAAATCTTATAGCTTGCTGAACTTGGATGGAACTGGAAGATATCATGCTGAGCAAAGTAAATCAAAGAAAGACAAGTGCCAAATGATCTCACACATATGGGAAGTACAAAGAAAAAATAGTAAAAGTAACAAAAAAAAATGGTCAATTATAACTGACCCTGAGAATTGTTCTACAGAATTGAACTTTCTTAGTGTTGGGGAAAGAAGAGATGGAGTGATTAAGACACAGCCATAAGGGTACCAAAACATTGGTAGTGAGCATGCTTTGGCAGCACTGTTTGACTGAAACATTAACACTGTTGTAAATTACAATGCTTACCTAAAATCAAACTTAAGTAGGCTTGAAAGGTAAATACACATAACACTAACAAAACCTTTTATTACTAAATAAAAACACTTTAATATAAGTAATTAACATGATAGTCAATAAATATTAATTTAATACAAAAGATTATTTCGATTCCAAATGCTGAATTAATATCTAAAGGTACTGGAAATCTTTGGCAAACTAGAGATGATTATTATTCTTCTCCAATTGAAAAGTTTCAAAGTCTGTAGTTTCTTCCATAGTGCAAGTTATAAACAATCTGTTGGGGTTGGAGTGATAGTATCGTGAGTAAAGAGTTTTTATCTCGCACATGACTAATCAGGGTTTGATTCCAGCATCCCATATGGTCCTTGATCTGGTAGGGAGTGATTAATGAGTAACAGATCCATAACTCACTGTTGAGCATCATCACTGTTGAGCATCATGAGGTATGACCCAAAGACCTAGGTAGAGAGAGAAAAAGAAAACAAGAGAAGAGAAAAAAAAAAAAGAAAGCAGTCTGCCCCCACCCCCCTCCCCCCACACACACACACACACACACACACACACACACACACACAGAGTTACCAAAAGCCATGTGTAGGAAAGCTATGGAAGTTCAGTCTGAGAGGTGCATTTGGATGAGAGGGGCTTTCACTTCTCTGAATCTACTCCTTATGTTCCATCATCCCTCAGTGAATTGGAACTATAAGTAAGGTCTATTTTGGAAGAGGATATCAGATCCCCAACTTCTAAATGATTGGAAGATCAAGGAGTCCTGCTCCAGAGGCCTACGTTTCATGTTCCAACTGCTGTATATGACTGGACTGTTTTGTAGAGAGTCAGAGCCATAACATGAGAGGAATGATGTGAGCTACCTCAAGATTTGCATAAACTGAACATTAGGAAGTCCTAATATTTAAAGTGGGATAACAAAGTAAAAACTCTCTCCAAGCTGTTTGACAGCCTCATGAATATGCAGATAGGAAACCAAAAACTGACTTCCAGTGGACTGTAGTAAATACATCGGCAGAAATGTGCAGCCAAAGCAGAGGATTTAAGTCCACACAGTGTTTTCTTTTAAGTACAGCACTTAGAAGCAAGTTTTATTATAATTCACTGAATCTATTGAGCATTCAAATCAGCTGATAGCATTTTTAAATCACAGTTATTCTGGCATTTCTTATTGAAAGCAATAGAAGAGCAACCAAAGTAATAAATTGTTTGTGAAAAGCAGTCTTGCCTGTCGTTGTTGTACATTGTCGTAACTAGGACAAAATTATGCAATAAATTTAGAGATTGCCTTTATCGTCAGCAATGGCCAGCCTTTTCCTATTTGTTTTAGGCACATTTATACATGGCTTTGTCTGCGTTTTAATCATCAATTCATGGGCATATACTTTTTAGCCAAACTATTCAGTACTTAAGTTTAAGACTCAGGATGCAGCCATTTAGAATGTCATGACATGTCTTTACACCCTGAATTTGCAGCAATACTTACTTCAGTATTTTGACAAGTCAATTCCAAGATATCATTAGTTTCATATACATAGCTATGTCTAGAAAACCCACATAATTACTTTCTATTTCCAAACATGTGTAAAGAAGAGGAAAATAGGTGTCTTGGTTATTCCTAAAATACCTTGGTCAGACATTTGCTTAAAATGCTTCTATTTTTTAATAATTCTGATTTTGTGTTAAGTGGTTTCTAAGATATCCTTCCGAGACCTAGACTTAATGAGTTAGATTTACATCTGCAATCATCTTTCTATTCGAGAGGTATTTGATTCCTTATTTTAATCCCCAATGCCGTAATAGCTGTATAATTATAATTTGTGCATTTTTTCACTTTAGCCACATCATACAGAAATGGCATTCCCCTGTATTTAAAACATGAACGATATTTGAGCATTTAATAAAAGAGAATAAACCAATTTCTAATGAGATGAACCAGGACTTCATCTTATTTACTAAAACTGTGTCTATAGGAAAGAACAGTTACTTGAGCTATTTGTCATTCATATTCTACAAAGGATAAAAAATAAATAATATATGAATTGATGCCTATAGCTCAAATGTGTGTGTTTGATGGAGGTTGGAAAAGTTGTCTACATTTCTTAGGGATCTTTGGGCTTTCATAATTGAATCAGGTTTTAAGGTTTTTCTTAATGGTTATTTAATTTTATGGATCAATATTAAACAAAAGATAGCTGGGGCTAGTTATATATAGCACAGTGGGTAAGTACTTGCCAAAAAGCAACTGATTTTGAGGCCAGAGATGTAGGGTGATGACTTGAGCACTTGCCTTGCACAGGACAAACACACTTTAAATTCTGGCATCTCATAAGGTCCTTTGAGCCCACCAGGATTGAGCCCTGAGTGAAGACCACGGAGTAAGCTCAGAACACTGTCAGGTGTGGTCCCTAAACAAAACCTTTGTATAAAAGCAGCCAACCTAGGTTATAAGCATGCCACTGTGTATGGCCCTTCCTATAATTCCAGAAATGATTCCTGGGTACAGGGCCAGGAAAAAACAGGAAAGCCTGTATAAATGTTTATATGTGTGTTGTGTGCATGTATATGTATATATGCATGTGCATATTCAAATACATATATATATATATATACATACATATATATATATATATATATATATATACATATATCACTGTATCACTATCTTCCCGTTCATCATCAATTTGCTCGGCGGGCACCATAACATCTCCATATGACCTGTCTCATGCTAGTAGAGCCCAAGTGAACCTGCTTGCTCCAGGAACATAAAGAGCCTCAAACCATTCCATCAGGTCATGGGAATGAGGTTTATAATTATTACTGGTATCTGGCATATCAAATACGACACGGGTAGCTTGCCAGGCTCTGCCGTGCAGTTATATTTTTATTATAGGGTCATTTAAAATTCTATAAAGGTACAAAAATATGAAGTTGGAGCAAAGAAAGTCTTTTTCAATATGTGGTGCAAAAAATATTAAAAAACTCAGACCTCTTTCTAAAACCATTCAAAAAAGTCAAACCCAAATGAATTTAAGACCTAGGTATATATGTATATTTATATATACATAATTACTCAAAAACAATGTCTGCAAAAATAGAGAGCTATGCCAGAGTCCAGGGATTATTTCACCTAGCTACAGTCTCTAATTTTAGAGGTCGCTAAGACCCTAAAAGTTCTCTCTTCTCACTTTTCTCATATTGATTATTGTTTGTGCTGGGGTAGGACCCAGTCACTATACCTACCTACAGAATGCATACAGAAACATAACTTTGTTAAATATTAGGCAGATACAATAGCTAAGGTATGAAATCAACCTAGGTGTCCAATGTCAGATGAAAGGGATTCTGAATCTGTAGTATATCTACAAAATGGAATACATGCAGTTGCAAAGGTAATTGGAAATCATTCAATTTGTGGCAACCTGCTTGAAACTGGAATATATGTTGAGTGAAGTAAACCAAAAAGAAAAACATAGATAGTTCTCATCTGTAGTGTATAGAACAGTGGGTGAGGAAATGTATTTTTAATTAAGATCAGATATCTGTATCACCCTTAACCACAGTGTTTAGAGATAGAAAAGGATAAAGAAGGAAAATACAAGGGGGCAAGAGGAAGAAATAAGTGTTGGATAACAGGCCTTGCTAGCTTGGTAACTTTGCTGTTTATCCACTCACACTGGGGACTCCAGTGGTTCATTCACATGTTCTTAAGCCAGGGTTCATACTAACTACTTAATCTATTCACATGTTCTTAAGCTGGTTCATAATAAAGAGATCTCTCTCTATATAAACACTGATGGAGGGAGTGGCAGTTACAAAAGTCACCTTGACTCTGAATAACTTCTGACTTATTCTTATACATCTACTAAGACTCTATATTTTTCTAGATTGGACACAGCTCCTCTTTATATACCTGCACCCAGCGTGGGACAGTTAGAATTTACCAGGAGACTGCCACTCTGGCTATGTTGAGACATATGGCTATGTTGAGACTATCATTTAAGATTACAGGAAGGATCATACTAGTTTCCCCTCATGCAGATGAGTGTGACCCTTTCAGTATACAGAAAACAGGATACTCAGAATCACCCTGGTGCAGATAATAAATAAGAAGGACCTTGTAGGTACCATCTAGATTACATGAAGCCCATGAAATTAAGATGTATTATTTTATACCAGCCACCCCACCTCCAGTGTTTTACATAAGAGATAATCTCTGAAGAAGGGATTAGTCCTTGGCGTAACCTTTGTTTATACCTGTAATAGGATGTGGCACCACCCTTCTACACTCTTCTACTACCTAGAAGCTGCTTAGGGTTCTTTGTTGACAGGACCCTCCCTGTCAACATTTAGGATTACTTTGGTGTGATAAGGGAACAGATTTGAGGTACACACCCTCCTCTTTGGTAGGACTCTCTCTGGGTGAGATCCTCTCTCTTTGGTGGACCTCCTCTATGGTGGGATCCTCTTTGGTAGGATAATTGGACTTTTTGTGCATGGTCTAAATTCTGACCACAGCTAGAGTTCTTCCATTATATTGGATGCTGATGTTTTTTTATACTATTAAAAGCTTTTTATACTATTAAAAGCCTTTTTTTTGGAATTAGCGCTGGACTTGTGAGTCTTCATCCGTCTCCTGGCAGCCTTGGAGGTAGAAGAGAAGTTCTGTCCTGATACTTGTTGGGACCCCAGTAGCTCCTCGACAAATGAGAAGTGAGGGAAAACAGAGAACTTCAATAACTTTGTAAAGCAGTTTTTTAGTTAAATTTAAATTTAATGTAAATTTTAGAAAATATTAAGTTAAGTAACCATAGCTGAGATTGCTGTTTATTGGAGCCCTTTCATAAGAAATAGCTGTGACTGTTGAACCATGCGGGCAGGAGAGCGATAAAATGTCTGATCAATAACTTGAATATGCTGCAGTGTGGTGAAAACAAATCCTGTGACCATGGTTAGTTTGCAGAAAATTCCCTTCACCACCCAGCAGTCACCAATAAAATGTCTGCATTTCTTTTATGTTTCCTTAGCTAAAATTGTGCTCAGGTATTGCCAAAAGGCTCTGATTTGAGATCTTGTTGCTTCACCCACCTCCCACCCTGCCTCTATTGGCTTCCTTGATTGGCTCCAGGGTTTAAAGAGCTAGAGGCTCAGTAACACAGTCTCTCACTTCTGACTCATGTATGGTTTTATTACTCCATCTTGCTGCAGAACCTGGCAGTCTTTGAAGTTTCCTTTGTGCTTATCTCTTCCCACTTCACTCCTGCTCTAATATCTTGTAGTTTATTGTTTCAGCATATAAAAATATTGCTAAATTATGTGGTAGTTTTTCCACTGCTTACTACCTTGGAATGATCCTCTCAACTTGTGTTCCCACACAAGCTCTCACATACACTCACACTCAGCTCCTCATCCTTGAGATCAAAGTAAAAACCCAATTCTCAGAAAAGCATGCCAGTGATAGGCTGCTGGCTTTCCAGTTGGCAGTGCATTTATCAGCTGAGATCTCTATCCTCAAGGCTTTCCTCTCTCTTCTTAGTTTCTCCATAATGAAAAATGGAGACTGTTGTGCTGGAGACACAGTACAGAGATTAAAGTACATGTCTTGCACTCAGTCATCTATGGTTTAATTTCCAAAACTCCTTGTCCCCTGAGCATTACCAGGTACAGACTGTAGGCCCTCATGAATTTTGTCTGTAACCCCTGGAGGCCTACTCTGCACTGTTTGGTGATCCAGATAATCCTTGCTATTGCAGGGCCCAGACATTTGTATTAGAAGACTTGTTCTCCTGGCCAAGAACTGCTGGGAGAGACCCCTGGATCTCCTGAATACTGCTCAGGAATGACAAAAAATAAATAAATAAATAAAATGGAGACAAAAATATCAACATCAATGAATTTCTGTGAATACCAAAAAGGGGGTTACCTTTACTCCATAAATGATCAATGTATTAATACCAATAAAATGCTGAACCTATACCTACTCTGTTAGGGTCCTGCACCCTAATGGGATTCCCAGTGATTTACAGAATGCCAAACTATGGAACATGAGTAACTGAGAGTGCCAAACTTGGGGTAATCAAATGCAGATCATCATCCTTGTCATTTTATTAATTTCCATTCCTAACTAACCTATCCTGTTTCTATACTATTGTATCAGCTGTGTTTTCTATTTTACTATATGTATTCACAGTATATATTGATATAAATAATTATGTTCCATTAGGCTATATGCTTGGAGCAAAGTGGGTCTCTAGCCTTTTATTTTATATTTCTAGGACCTAAAATCTGGCAAAAGATAAGTGTTATTAAATGTCAAATTAGCAAGTCCCACATAGAGCTTTTCTCCAGTCTTTTACCACTCTGTTCCCCAAAGATTATTTCAGTTTCTGGTGGTGGTAGTGTGGTGGTAATGGTGGTGGTGGTAGTAGTGACAGGATTGCTCAGAGATCACCTGACAGGACTCGAGTTCCAGTAATCAAATATGGTAGACTGAATGCAAGGCGTACTTAAGCTTCTGTATTATCTCTCTTGTCCTAATAGGTTATTTTAATGCATCTCTTCTAGAATACATCCTCTAAGTCTATGTCTACCTAATGTATTCTTATTAGCTTCATTAACTAGTTTATAAGAAATAAGCTACTTTATCCTGTCTAGTTAATTAACCATCAGACAACTCGGAATGTAGGTGAATGATTCTAAAGAAAACAGCATGAGTTATGCTGCAGGAAGAAACGTGTTCTTGACTTTCCCTCAGTACCTATGAGATAAAGGAGAGAACAAGTTTCCAATTATCCCAAAATAGTTTTGGCAAGTGGAGGACAATTTTCATGAAATTCTGTCTAATGACACAAAACACATGATTACAATGAAGAAAAATATCTTCAATGTTAGGAACTCAGAGTCTGACAGAGATCAACTCAACAATGCAGGGATATTCTAGGGCCTAGAGATATGCAGAGGATGCAAATGCACAGGGTTTTTCAAATACTATCTAATTACTTATGCACAATTCACAAAGCTATGTCAGGACTTACGTGATTCTCAAGACACAGTGGGTTAACAATCACTATAGGCAAGTGCAGTCATGAGGAGAGAGAAGTTTCATTCTTTACTGGTGTTTTGGCTTTTCTAGGATTGCGAAGAAGAAGAGAAAAGGAAGAGCCACAACATTCTGTCAACCATGGCTTGCTACTGGTAAGTGAATTCTCACTCTCAGTTTCTAGAACTGGAGCATTTAATAATATCTAAATAGGGACTAAATATTTACTCTCAAATTATGTAGCATTAAAAATGAATTTAAGCACAAATCACTGGAATAGCATTAAAATCTTAGATGGAGCTAACCCTGATAATGGTCAAGCACTTATTTTGTCACAATCACTATCTTCCACTTATTTTATCACGATCACTATCACTATCTTCCTGTTCATCATCAATTTGCTCGAGCGGGCACTGGCTTTACATCTCCATATGTCCTGTCTCATGCTATCATGCTAGTAGAGGCCCAAGGCACCTGCTCACTCCAGGAACATAAAGAGCTCAAACCATTATATTAGGTCATGGGAATGACCTAATATAATTGTTACCGGTAATTTGGTATATCAAATATCAACACGGGCAGCTTGGCAAGCTACTTATTTTATATTCTATTATTTTTCCTTTTTAGCTCATATCTTAGAATATACAAAAAAAGGGTGGAAAATCAACCATGTAAAGCTCATGACAATGTTATTTTTTATTGGAAACATGCCATGTTCGCATTTTTTAAAGATCTTCAATCAAATTTATGATAGAATTATAAAAGGACAGAAAGATCAATTCTTGGCCTAAATTAATCTAGTGAATTCCTGTGTCTTCTCACATAGGTAAAATGTGAGCTAGAGGGGAAGAGTGACAGACAGTACTGAGGAAAGGACTTGCGTTGCTCATAGTTGACCTCGGTTTGATCCTGAATCACCCTTTTAGTTACCTGAGCACCACCAGGAGTTAATCATTCAGACAGAGCTTAGGAAAAGAAGTCAGTGTGACGCCAAAACAGAAAAAGTCAAAAAATAAAAATTATAATAATGCAGTCATTATAAGAAATAATTTGTAGAATCTTTTCCCCCACATTTTTGTCAGAAGTGCTTGACTTCTGCAATAGTCTTATGACACTTTTTTTTTTTTCTCCACAAAACTTTAGAAATTAGTAATATATATTGATGTTAAACTATGACTCTAATAACTTTCATTTTGAGTTGGTTTGTGCTCATATGGAATGACAGGGGTTGAACTCAGATTAGTCACATTTAGACAAATGCCTTACCTGCTGTACTACTGCAGGTAACATACTAGCCACACATACTACTATATTTAAGATTATCATTTTAATATAAATTTCTTAAAGGATATTGGAATCCAAGTTCGCAAAGGATAATACTTCCTTAAGCATTGAGAGACCAAATAAAAACTCAGGGACTTGGCACAACGTAGTATATATTTCTTTGAAGGTGCAAAAATGAAATATTGCAAGGTAGAGATAAAATCCACAAATGTAATAGGTTTGCAAGAAAATAGGTGCCAAGAATTTTTCATACTACTCAGATTAAGAATTGGTTGGCACAAGTGAAATATGGGGATATGAGTAATATTGCATGAAGTCTAAAATTAATGTCACCCTGGAGACTCTTTCCTCTTATTTGTTCATTGGCCAATCAAAAATAGTGATTATGAAACAGTTTTTCAAATTTTAAAGGTGTTGTCTAAGCATGAAATGAAAATCGGAATGGATTACTATATGCCAGTAATTGGTGAATAATCTTTCTGAGGTCATTTTGAACTGCCAAATATAATGAATATGTTGGGGAAATCATGACATTTGTCTTTCTGTGTGTGCGTCCCAACATCTTTGACGAAGTCTGGCTTCCATAACATTTAGGGTCAGAGGTTGGTCTAGGGTTTGGTGAGAGTTAGTCCCACGCATAGCCCCAGTGTCTGGAGCTATGTCTCTCTCCTGACTGTAGATGGAAGTTAAAAATTGGGGGCAATTGTTTCTTTTGGTCTGATTAAGCTCCTTTTTGGCAGCCCACCAGTAGGTGAAAATTAGCAAACATGAAGGCCTAGGGATGGGATTAGAGTGAGTAGGTGAGGGCTGTGGTTCATTTTGTGATTTCCAAACTTAGGGAGATAGGCTTGGTTAAAGTAGGTGTGAAATTTTGCTTGATTGATAAAGTAAGGGTCCAGGTCCATGAAAGTGGAGAACTTGCGGTGGAAAACATTTCAGGATTAAGGCTTGGTTTAAACATGAAGTAGGGCTCCACTTTGCTGCTGTTTGGTATTGAAATGGAAAGTTAAGCATGTGACCAGTTGTATTGTCTTAACTAGTCACTGATTTGGCAACAACTGGTTATGTAAAAAGTTTATGATAGGTGTGGGTTCATTCAGATGTAGGACTAGGAGTTAGTGTTAGAGTTTTAGTGTAGTCAGTGTAGGTGATCAATATGGTCTTCATTTCCTTAACCCCCAAAGGCAATGCATGTGTTTCTGGATTGTTTGCCTACATTAAAGACCGAGGCCTGTGATGAGTCTGCTTCCTATAAATTTAGGTGAAGTAGTCGGTCTAGGCTTAGGAGGGTTAGGCCTGTGATAGAGTCTCAATGTTCAGCTTTGTCTCTTCCCCTGACTATCAATGGAAGTTAAGTCTTGGGCAATTGTTCTGTTCAGAATTATTGCTCTCCTGATGGTAGCAGGGAGGTTAGAGTTATGGTTAGCAACATGGAGGCATAGGGTTAGCACTGAGTTCCTGTGGGGGGGTCCCATGGTTCATTTTGTGATTTTCTAACTTAGGGGGACTAGATTTGGTTAGCACCATTGTGAGTTTACAACTGATTACACAAAAGTTGGCTGTGGAAAGGATCTTCTGAAGGTGTGGGGCCTTACAGTGGAATGGACTTAGGTTATGCTGGGTTATGTGTTGGGGATTTCTGGATAAGGCCTGAAGGTAGGGTGCCACTTTGGTAATTGCTTGATGATGAAAATTGAAGTTGAGCATGCGACCTGTCAGATGGTGAGGCTAGTTGGGCTGATTTTGTACACTGGTAATGTAAAGCTGTGTGATAGGTTGGACTCTATTAGACTTAGGGCTAGGTTTAGGACAAGAGTTTGTGCAAGTGATCAATATGGCTCGCTTTGGCCCACCAAATCAATGTATGTGTTGGGGAATCGCAAAATGTTTGCTAAGCATTAAAGATCAAGGACATTGATGATTCAGGCTTCCTATATATTCAAGGTTAGTGGTCAGTCTAGGTTAGAGTGAGGCTTAGGTCTGTGATAGAAGCATAGGTGCCTAACTTCACCCTCTTTTTGAGTGTTAATGGAAGTTAAAATTTTGACCAATTGTTCCATTCAGTCTTATTTCCCTTTGACAATCCTCTAAACTAATGGGCTTTGTATACGTTAGTGAGGATTAGAACATAGAGGTCTAGGGTTAGGTAGGAGTACCTCAGGAGGCCAAGTGGTTGATTTGGTATTTTTTTAAACTTAGGGAAACCATGTTGTTTCGTGGGTCATTGTAAACTTTTTCTCCTGCTTGATAAAATAAGGCTATGGAGAGGCCTATGGCCACAAAGGCATAGGGCTCAGTATGACGGGCTCAGACTTAGGGGCTGAGTTCCACCATGAAGGAACCAAAGTGTGTTTTTGCAATGTTTGGAGATGAAAATAAAAGTTCAGGGGTCATGAATGTTGGATCATGCAGTTAGTCACTGATTGGTTCACTGGGTATTGTAAAAGCTTGTGATAGGTGTGTTGCATTGGGGGAACAGGGCTAGGTTTATGGTTAGTTTGTTTAAGTGGTAGGTGATCAATACGGCTCATTTCAAACTGCCAAAGGCAATGTATATGTTGGGGAAGTCAGAGAATGTTTGTTCACATTAAAGACCAAGGACCTTGACAATAAAGGTTTCCTATAAATTTAGGTTTTGCAGGCCGTCTAGGTTAAGATGAGGGTTGGGCATGCAAAAGAGACCCAGTAACTCAAGCTCTGTCTTTCTTCATGACGGTCAATGAAAGTTAAAGTCTTGGGCGATTGCTTCATTCAGTCTGAATGCTCTAAAGTTTTAGCAGCCACAAATAAGGGTGCACTTTGTGTAGATTAGGTTAGGGTTAGCAACATGGAGGCCCAATGGTTGCGTTAGATTCCCTGTGGGGAATGTGTGGTTACTGTTGTAACTTTCATACTTAGGGGGCCAGGTTTCAGTTTAGGGCTTTTTGTGAATTGTCTCCTGATCGATAAAGTAAGGTCACTGAGATATCCGCGTCCATGAAGACGGAGTTTCACAATTGGACAGACTCATAGTTATGGCTGGGTTAGACTAGGGGCACTATTTTTGCACTGCTTAGAGATGGAAGCTGAACATGGGACAAGTTGGAAAGCACACCTAGACTATGATTTGGTACACTAATATGTAGCTTGTGATAGGTTAGTCCATTGGCAGATCGATTCTAGGTTAGGGTCTGAGTGTGCGCTTTGCTGAAAAAGGACCTATTTAAAAATGCCACAATTAATATATTTTTGTTGAATCGAGAACGTTTTCCTGACATTAAGTAACTGTAAGGCCCTTGACTATTAGACCTCATATAAATATAGGTTAACAGTGGGTCTATGGTTAGGTGAGGTCTAGAACTGCACAGATGCTCAGCAGCCAGCTTTGGCTCTCCCTTCTGACTCCCAAGGGAAGCTAAATTTCTTTAATTTTCCATTTTGTGTGAAGCGCTCACTTTTGGCAGCTCCCAAAAACTATGGACAGACTTTGTGTAGGTTAGACAGGGATAAGCAACATGGAGGCAACTCAACCCTATGGGTGGGCTTTGTGTAGGTTAGGGTTAGAATTCTTTCAGGTGTCCCATGGTTTATTTTTGATTTTCAAATTTAGTGAGGTAAGTGCTGTTAGACCATTGTTAATTTTTGCATGATAAAGCAAAAGACACGGAGAAGTCCCCTGGACTGTAAAGGCAAGACTCCACAGTGGAAAATACTTCATGGTTCGCCAATGACTTCCACCATGAAGCGTTAGTGTTTTTGCACAGCTTAGTGATTCAATGGAATTTTAGCACGTGACAAGTCATACTCGTGGATCTAGTCTTTGATTTGCTACTTAGGGAGAGTCCAGGTTCTGATAGTTCAGCTTGGGAATCAGTGCTGTGGTAAAGATGAGAGAATGTTGAAGTGTTAAGTGTGATTAGTGTGACTCATTTTAAACCACCAAAAGTACCTCTGTGTTGGGTACTTGGGAATGTTTGCCTACTTTAAGATCAAGAACCTGACTTCAGGTTCCTAAAATTTAGGTTAGTGGTCAAACTAAGTTTAAGGTTAGAATTAGGATTGCTTAGAGGCTCTATGCCCAGTTCTTCTATCTCTCCTGGTTGTCAATAGAATGGAAAGTCTTGGGTGATTATTCTATTCAGTCTTATTGCTCCCTTAACAGCCCACAAGCAAGACAAGTTTTGGGTAGGTTAGGGTTAGAGTACAGCATTGAGTCCTAGGGGTTAGGTGTAGAGCTCTTGGTTAATTTTACAATTTTCAAACTTAGGAAGGCCAGGTTTGGTTAGTTACTGTGAATTTTCACCTGACTGACAAGTAAGGCCGCGTGAAGAGGTTTACTTTCAAATGGGTAGGGCTTTTAATGGACAGATTTCAGGCTAAGTTCTGGGGTTCCACCCATGAAGTAGATAGGGCTCTGTTTTTGTGCTGGGATTAGAGAGAATAATGGAAGCTAAACGCTGGACAAGATGCACAGCACCTAGTCACTGGATTTGGTACATAGTAATGCATAGCTTTGTGATAGTAGGGCCCATTACGGGATGAGGGCTAGGGTGAGCGCAAAAGCTTACAAGAGTGTAGTTATCAGTGCTCAACTCAACCCCCTCCAAAGCAATGTTATGTGTTGGCAAATGTGAAATATTTGCTCTCAAGCTAAATACTACGGCTCCTTTGATGAGACAGGCTTTCTATAAATATAGACTTAGCAGTGGGTCTATTGTTAGGTGAGGGTTTAATTACTACCTCAATGAAAGCTAAATTGTTAGACTGCTCAGTTTCATTTGATTGCTTCCTTTTGGCAGCCCACCTAAGGTTGGTTTTTGTATTGCTTAAGTTTAGGAAAACATGGCTGCCCTAGGGATAGCGTTAGAGTTCCTGTGAGGCTCCCCTTGGATATTTGCAATATTCAAAAAATTATGAGGCCAGGTTTGGTGTGATGGCCATTGTGAATTTTCGCCTGATTCATAAAGTAAGGCCATGGAGAGATCCAGGAACATAGGCTGGACAGGCAGGGACCGGACTTCCCCAGGGTTAGGGCTGGGTTCCACCATCAGAGCAAGAGTGCCATTTTTGTGCAGCTGGCAGGATGAAAATGGTGAAAGCTGATCATGGGATGCAAGTCAGACTCCTGAATATAGATCTCTGATTTGATCAGAAATGCAGGGCTTGTGATAGGTGAGGGTCATTTGTGGATCATGGCTATGGTTAGGTAAGAGTTTAAGTGTTAGGTGAGAACTATGACTCATTTCAAACCGCCAAAGATAATATATGTGCTTGGGACTGTGGAGTGTCAGCCTACTTTAACGACTGAGGCCCCTTTTGTTTAGTCAGGCTTCCTGTAAATTTAGGGGGTTAGTATTCCATCTAGGTTAATGTTAGATTAGGACAGTTATAGATGCCTAACATCCAGCCTCATTCTCTTCCTGACTGTCAATAATTTATAGTTTTGAGCTATTGCTCTGTTCTTGGTTGCTCTTCTTTTCGCAATTCACCCATAAGGAGGGTTTTGTATAAGCTTAGTGTTAGGTTAGCAATATGGGTGCTTAGGGTTAGGGTTAGAGTTCTTGTGGGGGCCTCATGTTTAATTTTGAAATTTTCAAACTTAGGAAAGTCAGATTTTGTTAGGAGCATTGTGAAATTTTACCTGATTGATAAAGTAAAAAGTCTCAGAGAGTTACAGATTGTAAATCATAGGTCTCACAATGATATAATCTCCAGGGTTAAGGTTGCTACCAGTGTAAAGTACCTAAGGAGCTTAATGTTACACCCTTTTTAGAGATGAAAATGGAAATTGAGCAAGGCGGTTGACTGTGCATCTAGTCTCTTACTTGGTCCACCAGGAATGCAGAGTTTGTGATAGGTGATGGTCTGTTTGGGGATCATGACTAGGTAGGGTTAGAGTTTTTGGGTAAGTGTTAGGTGATATATATGGCTCATTTCTAAACTGATTATGGCAATATTTTGTTTGGGAGAATTAGGAATGTATGCCTACTTTAAGAGTGAGGTTCTTGATGTGTCAGGTTCCTGGAAATTTTTGGTTAGCCGCCTGTCCAGGATTAGGGTGAGGGTTACATATGCAATAGAGCCTCCGTGCTCATGTTTGTTCTCTCCTATTCGTCAGTAGAAGTAAAGTCTTGGGCTAATTTTCCTGTAAGTCTGATTGTTCCTTGGCAAGCCTCCTTAGGGCTTAGCTTTGTGTAGATTAGGG